>JAOXJP010232487.1:0-10461 GCA_025762735.1 Platanus orientalis | reverse complement strand
GATATGTGGTCTGCAAGTAAATGTGAGAGGAATTTGGAGTTATTAGAGTTTATTGAGGTGAAGTGTTTACTGGGTGAGAGTGAGTGGGAGCAGGAAGCATAGTGGGATATGAAAATAGGAATCGGGGCCCCAGTTTCTCTTTGTTCATGTTTCAAATTTGTTATTTTCTTGTAATCTTTTTGTTGCTTTTCAGCCTCAAAGCGATCAGTAGTTTCCAATCTACCCAATTATTTTTTTATTATTTTTTCTATGTTACTTCTTTCATTCTAATTAGTTTGTGTTGCAACATGCCCTTACTGAATTTAGAGCTTGTGCTATCTGATTTTTCTGTTTGGGTAATTAGTTTTCTTCAGTTATTGTTGTTTTTGTTTTTTGTTTTTTGCGTGCAAATGTTCTAGTTTTAGGATGGATGAATAGCTTCAAGTGTTCTTATTTTCATGAAGATCATTTTGTAGGAGTTGCAAACTATGATAGAAGTGTTCCCATTTTCATGAAGATCATTCAATACTTCAAAGTATAGATTACAGTAATGAACTTTGAGTTTAGAGAACTACAATTAGAAAGGATAGTCAGTGCTGTGTCGGGGCCTAATTGTCTTGGAATTTAGCTCGTTCCTTTTTCTGAAGTCAATGTTTTGTATACTTTAACAATTGCATTTATGTTTGCCATGAAGCTTGTCTGTAAATTCTACATATGAATTCATTGGGGGTGGTGCATGAAGGATCCATCATAGAAATTAAGAAAAAATTGTATGGAAGAAAAGGTGATAAAGGGGAGGTATTTAAATTGAAAGACCCAGAAGAATAAGAAGAAGCAGAAAACAATAAGAAGGAAATGGCTTATAGGTTTAGGTTTCCATGGCGAAAAGGATGGTTAGCTGCAATGATGGGTGTTTCCAATAGAGGGGAAAGGATGATTGGGCATCTACCATTTTCATTATTTAATAGGCAGAGAGAAAGGATGTTAGAAACAAAAAGAAAAAACAAATAAAAATTGAGAAACAACAATCCAAGCCCCAAAACATGGTTCTCTTTCATTTTTGCCCTTTCTGTGTTTCTTACCTTAGAATAGGTGAGTAGTAAGTAGTCTCTTTGTAATCTTGTTGATCTTGATCTAGGAAGTTTGTTTGTGTTTTTTTTTTTTTTTTTCAAAGTTTGATTGCTTTTATTGAGATTTTTCATCTTATTCTTCAAATTCCATATTGAATTGAGTTCCTCTAGAATTGACTGCTTCTTTCTTTCCATTTTCTTTTCTTTCTCCTGCAATTGAATTTTGCTTCTTGATTTTTCTGATTTTATTGAAAATTTTGTAGCATTGTCCATTCTACTCTTGGAACATCACATGTTTTTCTCTGTTCTTTAAGTTTTTTCGGTAGCTCTCTCTTCTTCAAGTTTAAGTTATCAATATTTCTAGGTAGAGGGGGAGTAGGAAATATCTTATTATAATTTTTGTAGAGTGCTCGTGGTCATTTGGAGAATGGAACACTTGAAAGCATGGTGGTCTCATTGGGAAGTGAAGAAGCAATTATTATAATATTTACTTGCCTTCATTTTCTATTTATTTATTTACACAATATACAATCTACAAGTATTATATACCATTACTATAAAGTATGAACACCCATAGCCATTACAAGTTTAACTTAGGAAATACCCCATAATATTTTTTCTGATTGAATAATCCCAACCATCTAAATTTAACATCTTTCTGACCATCTAAAAATGTAATAATAATGGATTAGCTACAGTTTTTTTTCTTATTTCTTAATAGACTTTCTCTTAAGGTAGTCTCTTAATGGACTTTCTCTTTCATTATATTTTAGTAAGTTATCAATCTCAATCTTATTTTTCTCCTCTTTAATAAAACAGAGATTACAAAAAAACTTGAGAATGCTCTATTTTTTCATGGGGAATATTGGTAATAAAGATTATGAGTATTGGTTCTTCTAATGCTCTATTCTCTTGTTAAGTTCCTGGTCTCACCTTCTTCCTTGAGGAGAGTGTGTTAGAGACCTTGAACTTAAAGCTCTCTGGTGAACCACCCTCTTCTTGAAAGGGGTTGTTCGGTTATTGGAGTAGCTTCCTCTTGAGACTTGGTCATCTCCTTGTGAGAGGGAACTATTCTCTTTGTGAGGCTAACACTCTATTTGATGTGTTCATAGAATTGTTATGCTGTACGGATTTTGACAAATCCAAGAGTTGTAAAACTAAACATCTAAGACCACGGGCTTTAAGAAACGACAAGGTTCATTCGTCTTGGGTTCTACCCAAGCGAGATTGTATTTTGGAGTTAGCTTGGCCGTATCCCTTGCATTTTATGGAAAGCCTCGACTATTTTCAAGAAACGTGATAACGACACCTTCTATGCCTTGGATGAATTGGTTGCAACTAAAAAACATTAAGTTGAAGGACTATAATTTTTTTTTTTTTTTGAACTTCAAGTGAATCGTGAAGGAGTTGTTTAATGTTTTTTCTATAATATGCATCTCTAAAATCCATCATTTGTGGAGCACAAGTTAGGTGTTCTTGCATCCTATAGATGGAATGTGACAATACACATCTCTCTTATTTTATTTATTTATTTCAATTCAATGAAACATTCTATAAAATGCATGATTGTATTTTATCTATTTGCTAGTGTTTATTTATTTTCATTAATTTTTTCAATTGAAGTTATTTTAAATTCTTCATTTTTATTGCATCAGTTATGGATAAGTTCCTCAAAAGAAAGTCCGATAAGTCTCCTATTATCGAAAGCAATCTAGGTGATCAAGTGCAGCATAGTTTAATGTCAAAACGAAATAAAATAGTTGAGGTCAATTTATCAAATCTTCCTTCTGATCCTGGATTACGTAGCAAGATTTTAGATTACAATCTTAATGACCAAGATTCTATTCGAAGGACATATTTGCAAAAGGGTCCTTGTCAGTCGCATAAACATGTATTTCCGCAAAAGAAATTTGGAAAAATATTGCGGCGATTTAATCTTGATTGGTTCAATGAATATAGTAGTTGGTTAGAATGTAGTATTAAAAAGGATGTTGCATTTTGCTTGCATTGCTATCTTTTTAGACCATATGGAGAAAAAGGGGGTGGTGATGATTTTATTATGGAAGAATTTTCGAACTGGAAGAAAGAAAATTTTCTAATTCATGTTGGGGGGCTCAATAGTGTTCATAATCAAGCATATAGAAAGTGTCAAACATTATTAAATCAAGAACAATACATTCAAACATTTTTTCATAGGTATGATGATCAAACGCGAATAGATTATAAAACTCATTTGAGTGCATCAATTCAGTGTGTTCGTTTTCTTTTACGTCAGGGATTAGCTTTTCGTGGTTATGATGACTCAGAGGAGTCAAATAACCAGAGAAACTTCCTTGAACTATTGGAATTTTTAGTAAATGCTAATGAAAATGTTAAAGAGGTTGTGCTAAGCAATGCTCCTGAAAATCTTAAGTTGATCTTACCAGAGATTCAGAAAGATCTTGTTAGTGTGTGTACAATTGAAATTGCAAATGCTATCATCACAGATCTTGGAGATTCGCTATTTGGTATTTTAATTGATAAATCTCGTAATGTATCTATCAAATAGCAAATGACTATTGTGTTACGTTATATAGACAAATAAGGATATGCAGTTGAGCGTTTTATTAGAACAGTACATGTTAATAACACATCTGCTGCATCACTCAAAGAAGCAATCGATGTATTTTTTGTCAAACATGGATTGAGTATAAAAAGATTACGTGGTCAAGGTTACGATGGTGTCAGTAATATGCAGGGTGAATTTAATGGTCTCAAAGCACTCATTATGAAAGAAAAGACATGCATTTTACATTCATTGGTTTGCACATCAGCTTCAACTGACATTGGTTGTTGTTGCAAGAAATCACTACCAAATCAACTCACTTTTTAGTGTTATTTCAAATGTAGTGAATGTTGTTGGAGTGTCGTGTAAACGAAGGGACATTCTTGGAGATAAACAAGCTGCTAAATTTTTTGAAGAAGTTAATAATGGTGAACTTTTAACTAGGAGACGCTTGAATCAGGAGACTAATATTAATTGACTTGGGGACACACGTTGGAACTCACACTATGGTACATTGTTAAGTCTAACTACCATGTTTTCTTCTATGATTGAAGTACTTGATATTGTCGGTCAAGATGGTTCGACCTTTAAACAAAAGCCGAAGCAAATGCTTTGTTGGATTCATTGCAATCATTTGAGTTTGTATTCAACATGCATTTAATGAGAATTATATTGGGAATTACTTATGAACTATCAAATGCATTGCAGCAGAAGGAACATGATATTGTGAATGCCATGACTTTAGTCAAGATTTCCAAGGAAAAACTCCAAGAAATGAGAGAAAGTGGGTGAGATTTTCTCTTAGTTGAAGTTTCTTTATTTTGTAACAAAAATAATATCATTGTTCCTTTGATGGATGATAAGCATGTAGCTCAAGGACGTTCACGGCACAAAGTTGAAGATATAACAAATCTGCATCACTATCGTATGAAATTATTCTATACTGTGATTAACATGCAGCATCAAGAGCTTGACACTCGTTTCAATAAAGTGAACACTGAGCTACTTCTTTGTATGACATGCTTGAATTCAAAAGATTCATTCTCTTATTTTGACAAACAAAAGTTACTTCGCCTTGCTCAATTATATCCATTGGAATTTTCTGCAGTAGATATCATGTCTCTTGATAATCAACTTGAGACTTGCATTCGTGATATGTGCTTAAGTAATGAGTTTTTAGAAATGTAATGGATTAATAGCCTTGTCAAGAAGATGGTCGAGACGAAGAAAAATATTGTATATCCGTTAGTGTACTTACTCATAACATTGACACTAATTCTTCTGGTTGCTACTGTTACTGTTGAGAGAGCATTTTTACAATGCATACTGTGAAAAATAGGCTGCGTAATCGAATGAGACATGATTGGATGAATGATTATTTAATCACTTATATCGAAAAAGATGTTTTTTATACCATCGATAATGAGAAGATCATCCAATGTTTTCAAAACATGAGGCCTCGTCGTAGACAATTGCCACTATAATTGTATATGGATTTTTAGTGGACAATTATTTTTTGTAAAGGAATGACACACAGTTGTAAATGACTTTTTAATGATAATTATTTTTATGAGTAAATGATATACACTTTAATATTATTAAATGTCTTCAACTAAAATTTTTTTGCCCCCCCCCTACAAGAAAATCCTGGCTCCGCCCCTACTCCCATGACTACAGTTTTGTTTCTTCTAATTACTCTAGAATGACCTATACTGCTGGACAACCCTACCCCAAGCAACCTTCCACAACAACAGCCAGTTTTCAAGTGATTCCCAGATGATTTTATGTAGACCAGGCGTTAAAGGAGGTGTTCTTGCTGATTGTGGGGATTCAATCACCAACTTCAATAGGCTAAGAACCAAGGTGATTTGAGACCTCCCTAATAAGTATAAGGCCTGCACGATTCTGCTGGAAGTGGAAGATATCACCAAAACTCATTTTGAAGCAAAGCCTTTAAGGTTTTCTTAGAATCAGGCGTGAGTCAGGGGCTGAATCAGCTTGGTAGAGATCCTTCACCAACTCTTCACCGTCAGGCTTTTGTATGATCTGCTCTTTCTAGGGTATTCTACACATGTAGGAGATCCATCATCAAGCAACACACCAACGAAAGCCTACCTTGATTCAAATCCCCATCTGAGTTCATCATAGCCAGGTGGCACACCTATAATCTTAGGTCAGATTTGGGAAAATTTTAAAACCCCATTATTCTTGCGATTTTGAATGGTGATCTTGGTTGGCTTCATCTTATAATGCATCAAGGCTTCACAATCTGACCAAAACAGGTTCTACAGTCTATTCAATACCTCTCTCTAATCCCTAAAGTGGTGATTTTGAGGGATAATTATGGATAAAGGCTTTGGGCTGTGATTAATTTCCTGAGTCTATTCCTAGTGTTTAAACATTATTTTTCTGAGCCTACACATGTCTAAACATATTCCCCAACATCCTTTTATTGTTCCCATTAGAAGCCATTAGTTGCTTTGTTGTTTTCCTGTATCTTCAATAGGTTTTGATCACTTTTAGTTTCATTATAAGCATCAGATTTTGTCTTGAATTAGTTGGATACTTTAATTCATTAATTAAGGTCTTTAATGTTTCTTATTTTGTACTCTTGAATTCTTAACATGAATATTGAACTAAGCATAGAGAATCACTTGAAGTGGTGTGTGAGTGTGCAAGTAAGAATCTTGTTTATGTCTTATCATTACTCTAGTAATTTTTATTCTTATCTCCCTAAGCACCCACCCACTAGCCTACATGCATGCTACATAAAGGTACTTAACATTGGTATCAGAGTTAGGCACTACATCTCAAGTTCGAGTCATGGATGGGACAACTTATGGAGAGGGCAACCTGGACTAGAGTGAGAGCCACTGCGGTGTGAAAAGGGCTACCTAAATTAGAGTGAGAAAAAAAAAGACTACTCGAATCAAAGTGAGAGCCATCATAACGTTGAAAGGGCTACCTAGATGAGAGGCCAAAGTGAGTGTTATCACAGAATAAGCCACCGTGGATATTGGCTGCGGAGCATGGTGGTTTGTTGTGTGCCTAGGTTAAGTAAATAGACCCTCTTTTCCTTGACAGATCGGTCAATTGAGATGGAATGGTCGAGGTAGTTAACACCTATGTAGGCATTCCATTGATTGGCACATGATGTGTTTTTGAATTTGGTATCTCTTTTTTACACTTGAACACTTTTTTGAACCCCACACACATCATGTGTCAGGCTGTCAACTTATAATTCACAGAACATTTTCTTTTGTAAAAATCAACAGAGAAGAAGAAAAAAGAAAGCTTTGTTATCTTTTTATTTAAAAAAAAAAAAAGTTAAAAGAAAGTTTGAGTTGAAAACGATTAAGATAGAAACCTAAAAGGAAACAGAGAAAGGGAGGGGAGGGAGATTTTATAGAGAATCCCAACTAAAAGAAGGAAACCTGCAGAGGGAGAGCGGGAGAGGAGAAAGGTATTGGGGACATGGGGGAATAGAGACGTTATAATGAGATAGATAGAGATCGATGGAAGAGATTTTAGAAGAGAGGATCCTTGCGAAGAAAGAGAGAGGGGTCTTCCCTTTGCTTTAGTATAATAGTAGTAGATAGTAGATTCTAGGGTTTCAAAAGTTGTCCTAGAGTTCCCAGCAAACTTGGGATTTTGTGCTTATTTTGATGGAATGAAGGAATTTTTTCAATCCTCCTGCTTTTTCCTTTGACAGAAGAAAATATCATCCACCGACTCTCAGTCTTCTCTTGTGCCATAAACGACGTCTGTAAATTGTCGTGGTTGTCCAGTCCAGGTATGTATTTCACCATCTCCTCTCTCTAATGTTTTCTTCTTCTTCCTCTTTTTTAAACTCTATTGGTGTTCGGCACCAATTTTTGGAGCCTCTCTTTTTCAATCTCTTGCATCAACAAGTCTTCTCCAAACTCTTATCAATTACTCTTTTCCTCTCACATTCTAGCTAGGGTTATTTCTCATATGTTGGTTTTAATAAATTTCATTAAACAAATTAGTTAACTCTTTTGTATGTTGCACTGGAATATGTTGAAGGTAGTGGGTCAGGTTACCCTTGGATTAAGGGATGTGATTCATTATGGGTCTTTTGTTGGGGGTGGAGAGAAGGGTTGTGGTTGATGGATTCACGTTTTAGGGTTCCCATCCACACCTCCAATGAGAAAGAACAGTGAATCATTTAATTGACATTGCCATCTCAATTTGTTGGTATAAGTTTCCAAAGTGCCTTCCCTCTCAATCATGCACATTGTTTCTACTCTGCTACGAACTCAAAAACTCATTCTTAGCTTTGTAACTGATTTGTTTGTATGATTTTTCTTGTTTTTTTTTTATATGGATTTCTTCAGTTGATTATCTTTTTATCTTTTCTTATTTCATTTGATGATGGTCTTTCCTTATTCTCTATCTTCCACTTTTTTAAAGAGAGAAAAAAAGAATTGTTTGATGGGTCTATTGATTGTGACTGATTTTTAATTGATTATTTGATCAAATCCAACCTAACAAAAGCCTCTTTCTTTGATTAATGGGTTTATCGATTTGCTTCCCATTGATGTTGTTACAATTAAACCAAATGGCAAGCAAACCATGTCCAAACACCTCTTTCTTACTTAAACATCCTCTTTTATTATACAAGGGGGTCAGATTCATTGTTTGTGGGCACAAGGAAGTAGAAAGATGATGGAAATTGTTTGTGCAAAAGATTCATGGGAAGACAACACAAATGGAGAGGTGGAATCCTCTAGGCTCCCCCAACCTATGCACAGATTTTCCCTTTTTGTGTCTATCAAAAACAAAATTTGCACTCTTTTAATGGAATATGTACTCCATTCTGGACAGCAAGCCATCGCATCTCGGTACATGGGAACACTGAGATTATGCACCAGATAACCATAGCTTGCACAGGCTTTGTTCTCTCTTAAACTTTGGGGTGAATAGGCACCACAATCTCACCATTGTTAGGTTGTTATCAAGGCTAAATCTGTCACGGGTGCTGGAACTGAAAGGCCTTCAGATCAAGACCTTTCCGAAAATGGTGGAGAATCTTGTTCATTTGTGGTACTTGGGCTTGAGGGAATTGGACTTTAAGAAGCTGTCTGTGCCCCTAGTAAAATTACATGATCTATAGACCTTAGACATCAGGCAGACAAACATAATGGTTTTTCCCTACCACTAAATTTTTTCGAGAAAGTTGAGGCATCTTCATCTCACATGTTCATGTGTAAGCAGGGTCGTAGGCCTGCTTGGGAATATCAATTTGTTAACAGACATCCAAACACTAGAAGGGGCAGAAGTTACAAGACTGCTTCCTCAACAACTAGGACACCTTCCACAACTTTGAAAATTATCTATTGATCAAAATGAAAGGAGAAGATTCAGTTAAGCTCCAGTCCTTCATCTACAATTTGATACTCCACTCTGACCAGAAAATGTAAAGAGGGGGAGTTAATTGACATAAAACATTAGCACCTCATAATAATCTCAAGAAGTTTTGGATCAGAGGTCAGGTGAACAAGTTGTTTAAATGGGTTTGCTGACTAATGTCCCTTAGCCATTTGTATATAAGGCAATGTAAGCTGACTCAAGACCCAATATGACCCTCCAAGATATGCCAAGCCTCACTCTTCTCTCACTCTATAATGCATACCATGGAAAGCAGATGAGTTGTAATTATATCTCCTCCACAATGTATTTTTATAAAAAATTATATATTTTCTAATTGCTTAAGGTATGTTGAATGAATTTTTTATATGTGAACATATATGTGTGGTTGGATTTTTATGCATTTATTTGATTTTGGTAATTTGATATCTCATGTATGGGTAATTTAGGTATTTTATGCATATTTTTTGTTGAATTTTCATTTTTGAACATTGCTCAACCAATCAGGATTCTGATTCTGTATTGTGAAATTAGCTTCCAGAATCAGGTTTATCCAAATGGGACTCTGATTCTGATAAATCTGTTTTCAGAATCTGATTATGAGAATCCAGAATTAGAATCAGTAATCAGATTCCAGAATCCGAACCAAACACACCCTTGGCGTGGAATCGGGCCCTGTAAATTTCAGTCGTTTGAACATGGGGAAGAGAAACAAGAAATCCAGAAATTCTCTTGAAGCCCCAAAATCCGTCTATATAACTCAAGAACAGCAGCAGTAAGTCACATTCAATCTCGGTTTCTGATTCTCTTATCCTGAGAAAATTAATAATGTAGTTTTCTTGCTTGTTTTTCACTATCTTTCCTTACTATTATTTTATTTTGGGCTTCCAATGTACTTTTTTTTTTTAAATGGTTAAAGGATTTCTATTTACTGAGATGTGTGTTTTTGTATTGTGCATTTATGGGTTTTAGGTCTAATTGCTATGAAGGAGACTGTCTTACTCGTCTTCTCAAATCAGTCAAGAGGTAATAATCAAAACACTAATATAAGTTGATTTTTTTTTTCTTGGACCCGACTTGTGTAATAGCCGCCTTTGTGTTTTACCTAACTCCGGTAATTGGCATCTTAAAGTGTTTTGATTTCAGTAGAGATTTTGCTAGCCATGTCAAATTCACTCTTTGTTGATTTCCTTGAGAGCTTAGGCTGATCAAATTTGAAAAGTATTAAGCTTTCTGTCAACTGTTATTTTCTTTCTATCTCACCCTTCAGGGGAAAGAGGAGAGAATTAGATCATTTGGATGGAAATGTGATTATAGGGCAACAATAGAACTTGGTGGGTGCTTTACCTATTTCTCTAAAACACCTGCATGCCAGTTTAGGGAATTACAGAGCCAAATTAGGCCTTTGTCCCTTGTTTTTCACAAAATTCAGTGAACTGCAAACCATGTAAATCGATATATATATATATATATATA
>JAOXJP010232486.1:0-10461 GCA_025762735.1 Platanus orientalis | reverse complement strand
ATTTCAATCAATTTTCAAAGGTGATTGTCATGGTATATAGGCTATGGAACGATGTCAACATTTGTCTATACCCGGGTAGATAGTCTGTTATGTCAACGGTTTCAACCATTTCTAGTGAGACAACGTAGAGTTCCTCACCGAACCTGCGGCGGCCTGATCAGGGCAAGTCAAGAAGTTTTTAGGCTTATTCCAAAAGCTATGGGGATCATGAAGGATCAATGCTACATACTTGTTTCAACTAATTTCCAAAGGCGGTTATCATGATATATAGGCTATGGATTGATGTAGACACTTGCCTATACCGAAAAGCCAATTTTTCATGTCAACGATTTCAGCAGTTTCTAGTGAGGCAACCTAAAGTCCCTCACCGAACCTGTGATGGCCTGAGCAGAGCATATCAGGAATTTTTTGGACATATTCCAAAATCCATAGAGGTCTCATAGAGATCAGTGCTACGTATTCATGTTTTGTCATGTTACTTAGGCAATGGAATGATGATTAACATTTGTCTATGCTCGATAAGCAATCTATGATGTCGAAATTTGGCCATTTCTGTGAGGTGGAATCCTCATTGAACCTTTACGCGGTCTAGTCTCAAGGTCGAAAGTGATTAATGCTTCATTTTTTATCAAACATTGCCATAAGGATGGACTTAGCTGGGGATGATGATTCATCATCAAATTGCTTTGCCTACAAAGTGGGTTTCAAGGTTTCATTTGCTTGTTGATTCATGCTAGGAGATTTATAAGGCTTTCTTCAAAATTACGAGGATCCCTAAGGATTTATGGTACTCCGAAGGGTCTTTTACCTAATTTCATTGCTGAGAGACTAGGGCCCAATTCGTTGTAAAGGGGCCAAGGCCCAAATTTTTCCTAGAGGGGCTAAGGCCCAATTTCCTTAAGGAGCTACGACCCACATTTCATTGTAGAGGGGCTAGAGCCCAAATTCCTTAAGGGGCGGCAGCCCACAATTCATTGCAAATGGGCCAAGCCTAAATTCCTTAAGGGGCGGTGGCCCATAATTCATTATAGAGGGGCTAAGACCCAAATTCCTTAAGGGGCTACGGCTCATAATTCATTGCAGAGGGGCCAAGGCCCAAATTCCTCAAGGAGCGGTGGCCCATGATTCATTGTAGAGGGGCTAAGGCCCAAATTCCTTTGCTCAAGGGCCGAGGCCCAATCCTTTACTTAGGGGTTGAGGCCTAATTTCATTTCTTGGGGGCCATAGCCCAATTTTATTGCTCAAGGGCCACGGCCCAATTTTATTGCTCAAGAGCCACGGCCCAATTCTATTACTCAAGGGCCGAGGCCCAATCCATTTCTAAGGGGTCAAGGCCCAATCCATTACTTGGGGCCGAGGCCCAATTCATTGTTGCTCAGGGACCGAGGCCCAATCGATTGCTTAGGGGCCATGGCCCAATCTATTGCTCAAGGGCCATGGCCCAATTTCATTGCTCAGGGGCTGAGGTACAATCCATTGCTTAGGGGCCGAGGCCCAATCCATTGCTAAGGGACCATGGCCCAATGTCATTGCATAGGGGCCGAAGCCCAATCCATTGCTCTGGGGCCACGGTCTAATTCATTACTTAGGGTCCACGGTCCAGTTTCATTACTTAGGGGCCAAGGCCCAAATCTCACTGCTTGCTATTTAATTAGAGGTGATACATCAACCTCTGTTGATGGATGGTGATATATCATTTCTGCCTTTTTGCTTTGAAAGATGAAATATCATCTTCAGCTTTACTCGATTGTGAATGGCGTTTTATTAGGGATGATACTGAAATTCCTATATAAAGATCTTGGAGGGAGGTGAATAGGATTGTTTGAATTTTCCTTTTGAATTACACCAAATTGAGTTTTTTTATTAATAAGTTATGCTTTTAAATTTATTTATACTCAATTCAATTGCATGTGAGATTGAAATGATGCTTGACAATATAAATGAAGAATGAATAAACACACACCACAAGCAATCACATATGAACACAAGATGTATAGTGGTTTGGCACAACGGCCTACATCCACTCTCAAAAAGCTCAACTTGAGCTATTTAATTTTATTAAGATTGAAGTCAGTACGATCAAGGATAATATTATCAAAATCCTAGTCTACTTGCCAATGCAAGCTACACCCGGTGTCTCTAGCAGGTGCAATCTATGGTCTATTCTTCTGGTGTCTCTGGTGGAAGAGATTTGGGTACACACTACCAGTATCTCCAACGGTAGTGCCAATTCTCCCAGTGTCTCCGACGGGAGTGATCTCAAAACATTAAAGAAAAGTTAAAGGCAAGAATTACCTCATTATAGGTTGATGTTGCCTTAATAACACAACTTGGGGTTGCTCCTCCTTGAGCTTGGTTTGACTAGGAATCCCCAATTTCTTCTTGATTGGCTCTTCAAGTTAGAGAGCCACACTTGATGGGTTGCCCCTCTTTGAGCACAATATGACTATCAAACACACCTTTCTTCACATGGGTTTACTCAACCCTTGATTTCTTCCACTTGGATATTTACATTCATTGGAACGAGATGGAAGAGGGAAATGGTCTTTCTTGGGTAATGATTTACCTATCTAAGCTTAGAGAGACTTCCACAAGAATGGAGATTTGAATCTCTCAAAGTTTTTCCCATTTATAGACCAAGAGTGTAGTAGTTTTTTTTTATCAAGACCATCCTTGCTCAATGGGTGCTCAAACCCTTATATTATGAACGAAAATAATCCATGTCCATTGGATTAGAACATTCCTAAATGGTCAAGTGATCTTGGCCATTGATTGCTAATGGATTTTTGAAGTTTAGACCGTTATATAGTGTTTCCACTACTTTGGATCAATCCTAGATCAATCCAAACTATTTGGATCAAAGTGGTTCAATCCTGGATTGATCCAAATTCTTTATAATCCCTCTTTAGGTCTTTGGAATGTTACAAATGACTTTGGATTGTCCCCCCATGACTCGGGAAGGTCCCTAGACCTTGGGAAATCTATCATAAGACCATGATTCACCTTGATTACCATATAATACATGATTTAACTTGTATATGCTCGGAATGGATTGTGAATCCTTCGAGAAGACTCGTTGACTCCTGGAATGATCTCTCAAGCCTTTCCTTGAAGCTTGATGATGGTCTTCATGTTGCTTTGACTCAAGGACCACCTAAACTCTAATCATGACTCAACTCATGTCCTAGTCTATACAACACATGTATTTTACAGACTTATGGAATTTACAACATATTACATTTACAAATTAGACCTCAAATTCTTACTCCTCTATAGTTTCTCATTGAATTTATACCATTAATTATAGAGGGTGACCATTGATGAGGAGTTGAACAAGGATTCAAAATAAAAAGAAGAAGATTGTAAGTAAATCTAGCTTTCTATAGTTGATCTAGTGAGTAATCTTGTATACTATGGATGGTGTGATGTATTTCCTCTTTGATCTTTGGAGTTTGTGTTGAATCTCTTTTGGACTCTCTAAAAATTTGTGAAAAGCAATACTCTAATCCAATGAAACTTGTGTTTTCTAGAATCTAAGCTTCCCTAGTAAATGGATCTTTCTTACTATAGGTGAATTGAGTTGAATTCCTCATTTTT
Source organism: Platanus orientalis (assembly GCA_025762735.1). Lineage (NCBI taxonomy): Eukaryota > Viridiplantae > Streptophyta > Magnoliopsida > Proteales > Platanaceae > Platanus > Platanus orientalis. The sequence continues at coordinate 6,864 of JAOXJP010232486.1, read as the reverse complement.
AGATTATGTGATGCCAGCCAAGTAATTTTCTGAGATTGTTGGAATTATTTGAATTTAGTCCTTTGAAACATGTTAAATCAATGATTTCAGCTTGTTAGTAAGCCTTCGTGCTCCTTATGCTTGAGATGACTCTTCTCTTAATGGAATCTCTAAACATTTTATAGATTTATGCTTAAGACGATTGAATTTTGTTTGTTTTTTTTAGATTTGCACCTATTTTATGAAAGATTATTGATCTTAGACATTGTGTGGACTGACTTCCTTTAAAAAACATGTGAAATCTAAATTCTCATATAAATCTTTAAAAATCTATGTGAAGTTGTGAATCCTTCAAGATTTATTTTATTAACGAACAATTTGAAGGGTAATCTTGCCTTGCCTTTTCCTTGGAACACTAGAAATGATGTTGGCTAATCTTTATGGTTTGATTCATTAGATTACATATGAATTTCTTAATTTCTATGGAAAATATATTGAACTCACTGATTCTAATGGACTTTATGCCTCCTATGTGATTATGTGAACCATGTGAACCCTCGAATATTATTACATGTTTGGATCATCGACTTTATGAGAAATCTTAGTAAATCATTGTGACTCTAGATTTATGAATATCAAATTCTATACTAACATTGAATCAAGTGAACCTTGTGCCTTTGAAATGATTGATTTATGGAATGTGATACTTATGATTGCTTAACACATTATAGAAACATTCTGATTATTGAAACTATGTGGGCCTTTGGACTAATTGATATGAATTCTTTTGGATTTTGAACCTTTGACCCATTATGGGCTCTGTCACAGGGTTAAGTGTAACCATTGATTATATGGGCCTTGACACCGGGCTAAGTGTATCTTTGACCATTTGGGCCTACTCACAGGCTAAATGTGAGAAAGTACTTCAAACATGCTCCTTAGCTCATGGATATAAGCCCTCCTCCTTGGGGTTACAATAAGGGCATTGACCATTCTCCTTGGGGTTATAACAAAGACATTGCCTCTACTTGTGGGGTTTGGTACAAGATCAAAACCCTACCTATGGGGCTAGCTAGAGCATACAAATACTTTACATTAAACTTTTGGACATCAAACAGTAGACCCTTTTGGGCATTGAGCTTTGGACTCCTTTGAACATTGTGAACTTTATGGAATTTGAACTCTTTGTACACTGAATTCTAAACACTCTAAAATCTTAGAATATCGGATCTCTCAAGACTAACATGTATCATCGAATTTATGAGCCTAACCTCCGCATTGAACTATTATTCAAACTTAGATCTTTGTATTGAGCCATTGGCACCTATTTGACATGTGATTATTGTTGCATTGAAATAACATGATTGTGAATTATTACTTCGATATCTATTTAACTTTGTATTGACCTTTGGACATGCTAATATTCAAATGTGTGCTTTACTTCAGATTATTTATAGTCTGCTAGATTTCTTATAGGTTGGGACTAACCCAGCTGTTTATTTTTCAGACTGACTACTGTTGTAGGTTCTCCATTTGAGGAACTTGCTATGACATCCATAGCCTTTCCATTTTATTTGTATCACTGTCATTGATATGTTTTGAGACCCCCTTCATGTTGGGCCTTACTTTCAGCCTTATGGATTTTTCTTTTTGTATATTTTAGGCGAGAGAGTACCCTAGTGTTGTGGCTTTGATTACTCCACTATTGTTACTATCTTTGGGGGGTAAGGTGATAGTTCTATTAAGACTCATTGTTATTAGACTATTGTGATCATCATGAGTTAGATTTACACTTTTGCATTTATTAATCCAAATATGCGTGGTTATTGAATATTAAATACACCTTCACTATTATTGAAATATGATTATTGAATTAAATGAACATAAAGAGAATTTAATGAGAGAACTATATGGACTATTGGATATTATCTGTGGACCCATAATCTACGCCAATATTATGTGGATTATTAGACTTGTGAATAGTGATGAATCCGAATCCTAGGCTTTATGGATCAAAATCTAAGTCCCGGTTTGGAGGCATTATAAAAACCCTATTAACTTTTTTGTTTTGGGGTCAGTTGCACTCATCATTTATTTTGTTGGACTCTAGAATTCTATGCCTTTCCAATGTCATAAAGTTTGTTCACATATTCCTCCTACATTTTCTTTGGTTTTTCTCTAAAGTTGTGTCAATTTACAGATCAATACATAGATGTTTATATTGTTCTAAGTGTGTATAAAGCATATATAACATGTGTGTGTATTACAAGTGTGACACATATGCAAAATATGTGCAAACATGTGCAGGGTGTTACAGCTTATGTGTTTCAAATGATCCTAATCTAAAAAGGGAGATCTTGGAAGAAGCTCACCATGCAACCTATTCACTTCACCCGGGTAACACAAAGATGTACTAAGATTTGATGGGTTATTACTAGTTGAAGAATATGAAGACAGAGATTGGTGAAATTATGGCCAAGTGTTTGACTTATCAACTTGTTAAGGCCGAGAACTAAAAGCCAACTAAACATATACACTCTAGACATTCCAGAATGGAAGTGGGAGCACATTTCCAAGGATTTTGTCATGGGATTGCCTAAGTTGAGTAGAGGGTTCGATTCCATTTAGGTGATCATAAAAAGATTGACCAAGTTTGCCCACTTCTTACCAATTTGGATTACCTATTCACTGAAAAAGTTAGCATGGTTGTAAATGGATAAGATTGTGAGATTACATGAAATTTCATTTGGAATTGTGTCTGACAGAGATCCAAGATTCACTTCTAGATTTTGGAGGAGTTTTAAACAAGCTTTGGGGATGAAGTTAAACTTTAGCATAAATTTCCACCCCCAAATAGATGGACAGTCTAAAAGGATTATCCAAACTCTAGAAGACATGTTGCAAGCTTATGTCATTGATCTAAAGGGAAATTGGGATTCCCACCTAACTTTGATCGAGTTTGCCTACAACAATAGCTATCATGCTAGTATACAAATGACTCCTTATAAAGCTCCATATGGTAGAAGGTGTTGATATCCCATCTGTTGGGAAAAAGTAGGTGAAAGGAAGATGCTTGGACTGAAACTAGTTCAAGTCACCATAGAGAAGATTCATCTTATCCATAGTTGAATTTTGACGGACCAAAGCCGGCAAAGAAGCTATACAAACAAGAGAAGAAGGGAATTAGAGTTTGAGGTTGGGGACCATGTGTTCTTGAAGGTGTCCCCAATAAAGGGAGTAATGAGATTCAGAAAGAAGGGAAAATTGGAAGCAAAGTTCATTAGACCCTTCAAGATTCTAAACAGGGTTAGAGATGTTGCCTATAAGTTAGCTCTAACTTCGGAGCTAACACATGTGCACGGCATATTCCATGTTTCCATATTGCAAAAAATACATGTGAAACCTTGAGAATGTATTGGAATATTAGCCCTTGCAAGTTCATGATGATTTTTCTATGAGAAGTTATCTATAAGGATCCTCAATAGGAAGGAACATGTACTATGTAGCAAAGTCATACCTTATGTTTTGATTTTTTGGCATAATCACACCAATGAAGAAGCAACCTAGGAAGGGGAAGATGAGATGAAGGAGAGATATCTACAGCTTTTCCATGATTCAAGTACATAGCCAATTCAAAGGACTAAATTTATTTTAAGGGGGAGAGTGTAACACCCCACATCCACTTTTCGTAAATTTTTGAGATTTGGACCTAACACTGTGTGTCTACATATGATACACTTTGAATATGTGAGCAAGAGGGTAAACATTAGTGCTTTAAAGGCCTAAACATAGCCTAGGTGTGATTAGGATAGACATGACCTAGTTGGGCTGGATTTGGAAAACCAAAAAGCCAAATTTTAGAATCTAACATTAGTGATCGATTACCAACACCATGATCGATAATGTTGTGATCGATCACCAATTCAGTACACGGGTCGTGAGTTTCACTCAAAAACAAATCCAGAACCTCATGCATGATGTCCATGGTTGATCACCACTGTCATTGATCACCAACATCATGATCGATCATATGGTGATTGATCACCACTAGGAAAAATCGTCCTCTGAATTCACGCCAACTCATGATTTCACCCCAATCTTAAGTGGGACCCACTTATGATGACCAAAAACTTATTTGTTCTCTATTTAGGTTTAAAAGAACAAAGAAAGAAGGAAAATTGAAAGGAGAGAGTGTTTTGGGAGAATTGGGAAAATAGAAAAGAATCTCTTCTCGAAAGAGCAATGTTATCCCAAAAATCTTAGATCTAGCTTGGGTTATAGTTGATTTTTAGTGTTTCATTATAGATCTTTGTAGATTCATGGATTGTGACTATGGATTTATGGTTTAATCTCATAGAAAGGAGGAAACTCTAAAGGAAAGGGGGTTTTGGTGGAAGATCTCCTTGGACTGAGACTAGAAGCTTTTTGAGTTAGTGGATATATTGCATCTGCACTTTCCTCTTCTAGGATCTTAGTTTTCTTTGGTGTTTGATCTTTGATTTGAAAGGATTATTATACTCTATGGTTTCTGATAGAGTAAGTGGTTATGCCTCCTATACACTGGGTTTCCTTCTCTAAGACCTTGGTTCCATTGGTTTAAGCTTTGATTTGAGAGTTTCATTGCCTTATTTCATAAACTTTGGAGCTAATTCTAAATCTATGATGTTGATTCCCTAGATGGGAAAGTTTGGTAATCACTAGTCTATGAAGGGAAGTATTGGAATTAGATTCTTATAGTTTTGGGATAAGAGAGGAGATTTCATATGGTTCACCTTTGATTTTTTCTTTGAATTCCTAAATCTATAATCTATATTCATTTTTTCTAAGGTCTTATGTGATTTACAAGCTTTATGGCATGCCTACATATCCATTTCATATGCCTATTGCTCATTTTGATAAATTCTCATAACTTTTTACCGATCCATGTGAAATTGATATTAATTATATTTATTTCCATGTTGGAATCTTAGAATTTCTATGTCTATGGTTGAAATTCATATCCATTGAAAGTTTTGGTAACCCAAACATGTTGATTTGATCCATGTTTACTTTGGTATTTTCTATATAAGTTCTGAAGCACTTAAGCTAATTTGTTTTATCTTTGGTTACAATTGGAATGGAAATGTTTTAATTCCATAGTTCTCTATATGTCGTTAAATTGGGCTAAACATCCATACTTGCATATTTGGCTTTGGATTTAAACATGAGATTTACATTTTTGGTTTTTGGCTTACCATATGATGTTGGACATATGGATTTTTTTTTTGGCATAAAATACTTATGCAGTAGTTTCATTACTTTGCATAAGCATAGATTTGACAGATTTCTTTGTACATGTAGATTTGATACGATACCCTTATATAAAAATTACCCTTTTGTGCTTGGAGACCCCTTTGTGGGTTGGTCTTTATGACCTTCAGGTACCTAATTGCCAAGTCACATCAATAAGAAAAGATGGCACTAGTTGCCCAAAAATCCTTTATGGATGGTCCTAGTGACCCTAGAGACCCTTACATGGGTTGGTTAGACTTACTCGCCGAGACCCCTTTATGGGTTACCCTTTTTGGGGTCAGAGACCCCTTTCTGGGTTGGTCTTTACGACCCTCAGGTACCCAAATACTAGGTCATGTCAATAGGTGAAGATTGCCCTAGTGACTATTGTCAATTTTATTATACTCGTAAGTGCATGAATCTATTCATTAGTATAGTTCCAGCAAGTGGAGGTCGAATCCACATGGACTTGAGTGAATAATCTCAAAGGAGCAGACTTATTCTAATTAGCTTTACTAAACCCTAATCTATCAAAAATATTTAGAACTATCTTAAATTAAACTATTTTAATTAAGCATGCAAATAGTAAATGAGTAAGAGGAAAAACTAATTAGAAAACCTTAAGGAAGAAAAACTCTAAGTCCTAGAATCCACTCTATGAAACTCACAAACCTTGATCCATTTTATGATTTTTCCACATACTTCACAATGCTTTAAAACCAATCCAACATTATAAAAAATCTTCAATTAATCATTTTTAGAAAATAGAGTCATGCTCTTCTTGGCTTTGAAAATATGAGATCAAATAATTCAATGTAAATCTGCAAGAAATAACAAAGAGTAAGAGACCTTACAATTGGCAATATGAGATCAAATTAAATAATCCAAAATTTTAATTAAATCATGGAGAAAACATGATTAAAACCATACTCAACATACATCCATGAAGAATTTAAAGGAAAAAAATATTTTTTGCATTATAACTCAATAATCATGGAAAATATTAGAGATCAAAGGTTTGCTTACAATTATAGAGCTTCATATAGGCCTTAGACAATGGAATTAGCCACTCATGAAGACGTTGTACATCAAATGATTGCAAAACATGAAGAAAAGGGAATTGGTGAATAATTTTCATTTGGTGCTTCTTCACTGTTGTGTACATGTATTTATATACAAAATTGGTAAAGATCCCAAATCTAGGGTACCTAAATAAAGCAATACAACTTTACAAAGATTGGTGTCATCCATTTCTAATATGCAAGATATGAATAGTGGCTTAATTGTCCATTCCTAATATGCAAGATATAAATGGTGGCTTGATCATCCATTCCTAATATGCAAGATGTAAGAGGCAGCTTGATCATCTATTCCTAATATGCAAGATGTGAGAGGTGGCTTGATCATTTATTTCCTAATTTACACGATGTGAGAGATGGTTTTATCATCCATTCCTAATATGCAATATATGAGAGGTGGCTTAATCATTCATTTCCTTGATTCAATCAAATCTGGTCTTATTCCCAAATTTAGAAAATCCGATTGGCTACTCTCCTTAACTGATTAGGCTCTTCAAAGCTTGAAGATTGTCTTTTAATTCTGAGTTAGATTCAG
>JAOXJP010232485.1:0-24484 GCA_025762735.1 Platanus orientalis | reverse complement strand
GCAATGCCTTGTTATGGGTAGAGACAAAAGAACTCATAAGGCGCTAATCATGTATGATTTTGAAGATATGGTAACATTTGCATTAGTTGTTGATAGTAGTGATCCATATTATTTCTAGAATGCTATTAGTTATAGGGATAATAAAAATTAGATGAATGCAATGATGAAGGAAATTAAGTCATTACACAAGAACTTGGGAAATGGTTAAAAGACCAAAAGGTAGAAAGGTGATTGACTATAAATGGGTGTACATGAAAAATGAAACAATATCAGAAAAAGAATGAGAAAAATTCAAGGTTCAGTTAGTGGCAAAGGGATATGGATAGGAAGAGTGAGTTGATTACAATAAAATATTTTCTCTAGTCATAAAACATACCTCAATCAGGGTGATGTTAGCCATGGTTGTTTTACTCGATTTAGAGTTAGAGTAACTAGATGTGAAGATGACATTCCTTCATGGTGAATTGAAGAAGCAAATTTATATGGAGCAACTTGAGGGGTTCAAAGAGCAAAGAAAAAATGAGTTTGTTTGTAAGCTAAATAGATCACTTTATGAGCTTAAGCAATCTCAAAGACAATGGTACAAATGCTTTGATTCCTTCATGGTTCAGATTGACTACATGAAGAGTCAATATGATAGTTGCGTTTACTACAGAGTTCTTGAGGATGGTTCTTTTATTCTACTAATGTTGTATGTTGATGACATGTTAATTGTGACGAAGAATAAGCATGAGATTGATTTATTGAAGTCCAAGTTGAGTAATGAATTTGACATGAAGGATCTAGGTGCTGCTAAAAAGATCCTTGGTACAGAAATACAGAGAGACATGAAGGTCGAAAAGCTTTGGGTATCTCAAAAGTGATATGTGGAAAAGATGCTAGAGAGGTTTAGTATGCAAAACTCTAAACCAGTAAGTACTCCTCTAGCAAATCACTTCAAGTTAACTGCTAGCTTGTGTCCTATTACAGATGAGGAAATAGAGGATATGTCCCAAGTGCCATAAGTTAGTGTTGTGGGAAGTCTTATGTATACAATGGTTTGTAGTAGGCCGGATCTCTCACATGGGGTCAGTTTGGTGAGTAAGTACAATAGATAATCCATGTATAGAGAATTGGAATGTTGTAAAGTGGATTCTAAGGTACTTAAAAGGTATGGTGAATTTTGGTATTTTATTTGAACAACATAAACGAACAAGACAGGTTGTGGGTTATGTTGATGCTAATTATGCAGGTGACTTAGACAAGAGGAGGTCTACAATAGGGTCTCCCTTTACTCTTGCAGGTGGGCCTATTGGTTGGAAAGTAATGTTACAACCAACAATGATCTTATCCACAATTGAGGTAGAATATATGATAGTCATTGAGGGTGCTAAGGACACTTTGTGGGTGACAGATTTAGTCATAGAACTTGAGTTGAAGCAAGAAAGGTTGGTATTGTATTGTGACAGTATGAATGCTATTCACTTAATGAAAAATCAGGTTTATCATTCCAGAATCAAGCACATTGACGTGAGATATCTTTGGATATAAGATTTAATTGAAGACAGAAAAATAAATTTGATGAAGGTTCACACTCAGGATAATGCAACTGACATGATGACAAAACTGGTTACTATGGAAAAGTTCAAGCATTGCTTAGACTTGATCAATCTAGTTCATTGTTGAAGATTGCTGGAGACACCCTTACAAATTAGGGTGGGGCACCTAAAGCAAAGGAGGTGCAGAGCTATATCATATATTGGTATGGTACAAGGAGCTGAGTCACATTATGATACAGGAAGAGACATGTGATCTTCTAAAGAGACTAGAAATAAAGCTAAGGTGGAGATTTGTTGTTTATTGTCTTTATTTTCAACCGTAGATCTATCATAGATCTAATGGTGGGCCTAGAATCCAGAAACAACAAGACTCCCTCAACGTGAGGGAGTCGGTTGCCAAAAAAGTGGAAGTTGTGTGTGTGCGACGACTTGAGGAGTGAAAACCTAATTAAAAATTAGGGAAAAGGAGGAAAAGAAAGGAACAGCCATATAGGCGAGTTTACTTTTTGATTTCTCAGGGTTTTTAGAGGGTAAGAGAGAGAAATGATGTACAAGAGTCTTGGTGTGGGTTTTCGAGTTTAGAATTACACATTTCTTGTACGGATTTCACATTATATAGTGAAGAAGATTGTTTCTCTCTCGTGGATGTAGACACATCGTTGAACTACATAAATCTTGGTGTCTCTAATTTTTTCTATATTTTGATCTTTTATTTATTTTTCTTGTTAATTCGTACTGAAATATTTGCTGTAGAACACAACAGAAGTTTTGTCTCATGTAATCCACATTGGACTAGAAACCGTCATGAAATGATATTCTGTGACGAAAACTCGTGTGATCAATGTGTGACATGTACCATAGATTGACATAGTGTATTTTTGAATTTGGTGCTTTCTTTGGACACCTTTTTATTTTATTTTATTTGAGCTCCTTTTTTAAGCTTTTAATCCTATACACACTACAAGTCAGCCCTTGGTGTGGCCACACATTGATCAAGGAAGATTCTCTCTCTCTCTCTCTCCTATTTTTTTCTTCTCCCTTTTGTTGTCGTATGATAACCATTGGAATGACCATTTGACGTTAAAGTAATTGGTTCCCCTATAACCACGTGGTGTGATTTTATAAGTAGGTCGGCTAACTTGCCTGCCAAATATTTCACCATCGAGAGGAGGATGATTATGTGTGACGAAAAAGCCTCTGTAGCTGTGCCACAGATTTACACATGATGTATTTTTGACTTTGATACCTCTCTTTTGGAGATCCATCCTTTCAATTGAGCAATTTTTTTCGACATTTTTAATCTCAACACACCACGTGTTAGCTTATAATATATTATTAGATTTATTATTATAAAAATAATTTTATTTTTATTATTGTAAAAGTTAATTTTTAAATTTTATTACACACCTTGTGCACATTTTTCTTTTTCAATTCTTTATTATTGTAAAAGTTATTTTTAAAATTTTATTACAGACCTTGTGCACATTTTCTTTTTCAATTCTTTACTTCATGCCTAAAATCCAATAATTAGAAATAGGATTCTCCATTTCACCCCTCAACTAGCACCCCGAACAGCTGCAAATAGAATTAATGCACTTTACAGTTCCAACTTCAATTCCTTAAAATTAGATACAGCTTAAGTGGCAATGATATCTTTTATTTATTCTGCCCCTTTCGAAACCATGAAATTATTTGTTAAAACCTCCCTTTTCATTCCTACAAGCTCTAAATTAGCAAAATACAAGGTTCAAATCATCTCCTGAAGAACTAGAGAGATATCTTGCTAATACTAATCCTACACACCACACAAAGCATGACAAATGGTATTTTGGAAATTTTATAGGGTACTTGCCCATTGTGTATCTATTAGAACACCATTATATACCTCTTCTTTATTTATTGAGACACCGTTTGTTAGGCATTGTGTCCTGCTTGATTGGTAGTAGCATGATATCTCTACAGTTTGACTACACCCAAAAATCCCAAGTGGAATTGCACATGGAAAAATTCATCCACCTTAAGAACTTACATAAATCTAACCCTATAAGCCAAAACATTAAACAAAAATTCATGGTTATTTAATTATTTTTATTATTAATAATATTATTTTTAGCCTTATCATTGTATTTGGTGTATTGGCTAGGAAAAATGATCTCTTCTTCTCGAGAGCAAATGTTCAACTCTCAAATTGTCTACTCACCCATATTCCTAGACACAAGCTGGCACTTGAAGCTTTTTTTGAAAACTGTTTTTACAGTTTTAACCCTATGCACCCCAGCCGCTGTGTCTGGGAACATGAAGGAGTATACAATTTGGGAGTAGAACATTGCTCCTTTTGTTATTTTTATTGTGTTTGCCCCAAGAAATTTATTTTTCTAGAAAGAAATGCTATTGGTTTTATTTGAAACTCAACCCGTTCACACTTTTGGCCCATTCCTCCCATCCGTGTTTCCTAGAACCTTCACCTTCTGTTAAAGCCTGTGTGAGAATAAACAAACAAAGCATGCACAAAGGGTCGGGCCAGCCCAAAAAAGCCCAGCCTGAGATAAAAACAGAACCTTTGATAGGGCCGGGTTCAATGCCCAGCCCGAGGCCCAAACTTTTGGATAGATATATATATATATACATTCTTATATGGTTTAACGGTTCTAAAAGGAAATGAAACCTAATCATTGATAGGTGAGAGAAAAAACAAAAGGATGAAAACACACCAGTCCATGGTCCAATGTATGTGTTTTAATCGTATCAGGCTTTTGGCTGGGGGTGTATTTAAAATCTTACAAAACTTGAACCTAAAATTTACGTATTTACACCCCTTACTCTCCTCCCTAGCCAAACCAATCTGTGAACAAGCTTTTCCTAGAGCCTTAGCCAAACTGGGCGAAGCTCAGCCTCGGCCCTTGGCAACCCTACATGTATTGAATTGAACAATTAAACAACTATGCGTAAAAATGAGCCAGGTCCTAAGGCCCGTGCTATCCTAGTGGGGCTAACGATTCTCAGGTATGATCCAGAGCATAGTCCAGGCAAAAAATTTTAGCCCAAGACTACAGGCTAATTATACCAATGGCCCACATTCATTGGGCCCACCCAAATGCCCATCTGGCTCAGCTGGGCTAGTCTATGCCCTGAATCTGATTTCTTTTTCTTTTATTGATTCCAATGGGTTTACTAAGAATAACTTTAAATTTCATAATATTGTGTTTGGACTATTATATACCAGTTGACTAAAGTTTCAATATTTTTTGTTGATGTATGTCAATCCCATGGACATTTGGATAATGCTAGGAGTCTTGTAAGTATCCTATGTGATCTTACAAGTTCAACTCATGAAATCAAGAAGGACCAAAAACCCAAGGAAGAACACGGGAAAGAGGCACACCATGGAAGGTATATCACATGAATACATATCATTTTGTGTGTCTTAAAATAAACCTAGAGATGGTTTAGGTCCTTTGAGAATACCCAAATTACGATACCAAATGACAACCCAAAAATATAAAGTGTAGAAAAATACAGTCAAAACCGACTGGAAATTTCGTAATCGGTTTTGAGGCTGATTTTGCCTCTTAATCAAACACTCCTGAGCCCCAAACCGATAAGCCCAAATTGGTTTCGATATAAGTTTTGAGAATTTTTCCAAAACACAAATCGGTTGCGAAACTCTAAACCAATTTTGAGTTTGATAGGCAGTCAAAATCAATTGCGGGTTTCGAAATCGATTTGGAGCCCAAATCGGTTTCTAAACCTCCAATCGGTTTGGAGGGCATTTTTGAAAAAAAAAAATTATCATGAAATTTTAGGCAAAGATTTTGAAATTTGAACCCCATTTTTGCAAATCCAAAGGCCCAAAATGTCTCTCCTATCATATGTCTATCCTAAGGCCATGGTTGCTCCTCCCTACTATAAAAAAAACTTTTTCCCTTTAGGTTAAGTAATCTCCAACACTTCAAGTTATTTTTTAGAGAGCTAGGAGACATACTATTTTGAGAGCCTTCTTCACTGTGCAAACCTCCATTGCCTACAGATTATTGAACTTTAGTAGCTAGCATTCTACACTTTTCTCTCTCATTTCTTTTCTCCTATTGAGCATCACTTCTACTATTAAGGAGAGATTATGGTGAGCACTTTTCCAAGAGGAACTCTTCTTTGGCTAAGCTCAAGGAGCATTAGAGCCAAGTACTTGGAGTTTGTGGGTAGCTAAGGCATACTAGCTCATTAAAGAGCATCCCACATTTGAGCAACTAATAACATCAACCATATTGTGGTAATATTTGTTTATCTTTGCATTCATTTGTGTTCATATTCATTATTAATTATTATTGTTTTGCTTCTGTCAGAAACACTGGAAGCTTGACTACTTCCGTTGGAGGCATCAGAAGTAGTACACACTCGCTGGAGACACCGAATGTTGTTATCTAACTTGTCATTAAGCAAGTAGTTAGGTTTGTATATTGACCTAGGTTGTAATATACCTAAATGAAATATACTTAAGCTTGGTAGTGAGCTTTAGAAGAGTGGACGTAGGCCTGAGTACCGAACCACTATAAATCTTGTGTTGTAATTGTGATTGTGTGATTGCTTCTCTTCATCCTTATACTCTATACTACTCTTGCTTAGCATATGTTTGATATTATTCTTGAATAGGTACATTGAAAGATACACTCACTTAATTAAGCTAAGTGTAATGAAATTAATAATATTCACAAGGTAATTTTAAAAAGGGGTAAATTAATTGTGAAATCTTATTCACACCCCTCTAGGATTACTTTAGTGTTATTTCAATTTTTATTTTTCAAATCAGAGCTCAAATTTATGAAAAGAAAAGAAAAGAAAAAATAAAAAAAATCTTATCTTCATTAGAAAATCGCTATCCTTCGCAGATCAAAAAATGGTGATTTAATAGCCACATTTGTGACTGTTCAGTTGGGAATAGTCACAAGGGTATAAGGGTAAAACCGTGCGAATAGACACACCCCCACAAGATTTACTTGTTTCTGGGAAAAAGAAAATAATAATAATAAAAAATTATTATTATTTTTTCTTATTGATCTAACCCAATCCAGTTTACTTTGGTGTACGCATGTGTGTGTTGGTTTGGGCTTGGCCCAAGTTGGCTAGGTCCTCCCCCTTCCACAAAATTGCTATGCCCTTTGGGGCCCAAGTTTATATCTAAGGCTATTGTATATAAACTTCCAAATTTTTCTGGGCTAACTAATGTGGGACTATTCAAGTTTTACACCCTTCAACCAGTGTTCAACTGTGCACTTTTGGATACAATTTTTCATTCACCCATTAACGGTTTTGAGCAACCAACCATACAGAGTTATTCTCCTCATTGAGGTGAACACGAACCCATGTGGACCTGCCTCAAAAAATAACTTGTGGGTCCCACTTTTATTTTGGCTAAAAAAATGACCAAACAGTCAGATTTCAAATTTGGGCATAGTCAAAACCACAATTGTTTCTAACATTAATTGGGCCTCCAACTCCATAACCAAGGGTAAGAACTTAGATTAGCAAATGGTCCTCCACCTCCATGGGAAATTGAGAATGCAATCATGGAAATACAAAACCAAATCTAAAAAAAAAAAAAAAAACTTGAACAGGCTCTTGGCCAGCCTGAGGCTTGATAATTTAACATGGGTCAGGCTAAGGCCTAAGTTCACAAAAAAATTTGGCCAAATCCTGGCCCGTGCTCGCAATATGATATAACAAGCCAACCCTCGAGCCTACCATGGCCTGCCCGAGCCAAACCCAAGCCCAACCCAATATTCATGCTCGTGAAATATTGTAACTTAACGGCGAGCACAAGAGCACACCTAAGGGCGGATATTCATACAAAGACTTCTTACAGCCTTTAATGATAAATGCCTACCAATAGTAGTCATGTTATCCGCTAGCAAATGGAGGAAGCCACATGGCAGATCTATTGCGTCTTTTTGCAAGTACTTCTGAAAAATTGCCCATGGGTAAAACTTCCTCGTTTCACGAGTAGTAGATGAATATAAGCCACCACCAAGTTTCCTTAAGCTGTCTATTTAGAGGTAATTGCTAGCAATAGGAAAAGATGGGAAAACCACCATGAAAAATGGTGGCAAAGTAAAGCATTGATAAGTCACATTTTTATTCCAATGCATTGCTTGTTCACAATAGCAAAAGACATCAAAGTATGGAAAAGTCACTTCACTTTACTTCCCAACACTATCATACCATATTGGCAACAAAAAGGTAGCAAAATAGGGAATAAGGGTATTGGAGAAAGGTGGAAAAGTTTTGTTCTTTGAGGCAGTTATTGCTAAGTAGTATTTTTGTGTTTCAATGCAATATCATACAAGACAGGAAAACCATACACTTTCCTAGGGAAGTTGAGACCTTTGCCTCTAAATAAGTAGCCTTAACCAAATGCTCACAACCATCTTGCAATAATAATAATAAAAAAAACCGTAAACAACTATTAGAGCATGCTCGAGGAAGGAGGTAAATAGTTTTGTAACTAGAAAATGAACAAATCTCACCAACAAGTCTTTAATAGAACTAAAGTGTGCAAGAATTCACATGCATTTTGACAAGATGGGAGCATTCATAAGTATCGTTTGTCACTTGCTTATGAAAATAATTGACTAGATCCATGAGCATCCTTTAGGTTGTGTTTGTTTAGAGATAATTGCCTAGAATAGGAAAAGACGGGAAAAGCTCTATGAGAAATGGTGCCAAAGTAAAGTTTGGAAAAGTCATATTTTTATTTCAATGCATTGTCTTATTATAACAACAAAAGGAAACAGCGTATGAAAAACTCATTTCACTTTACTTCCCCACTCTATCCTACCATTTTGGCAAGAATAGGGTTTCATCTATATTTGAGGGTTTTAGCAAAAGGAGGGAAATGTTCTTTTCTCGAGGTTGTTTAGTTGAGTGTGTTTCCCTCGTTTTTACATGTATCAGACAAGCATGCTTGCAAGAAAGATAGAAAAACCGTATACTTTCCCAAGGAAGTTGGGACCTATGCCTTCAAATAGACACAACCTTAGCATGTGCTCATGGAATGCTATATCATTTTTTTTGCAAGCACTCTCTAACATGTTCTCATTAACAAATAACTTGATAATTCGCTTGCCCCATCTTACATGTGCTTGTGGGAAAAAGAATAAGGGTCACAAATGATCCTTGGATCATCTAGACATGTGTAGATCCTTAAAGAAGTGCCAATATCCATGTTTCTCTATAATAAATTTGTGATGTAGGCCGAGACCTTCTAGGGATGGCTAAATCATAGTTTTGAGAACCAGACCTACCACCAAACCGTTGAGGTAGATGGTTCAAGTCCAACCAGATTCGACAATTGGCTTACACGATCTAACCATTGTTCTCTTCACATAAGTAAAATGTAATAAAATTCCAAAAAATAAAACAATTCATAATGCATTAGAAGGATTATGACCGGGTTTTTAAATTGTAGACATACCAAAAATTGTAATAAAATACCATAAACTAAAAAGAATTCATTGAAGGTGGGATTGGAATTCGAAAGACACATTTCTATTCTTTTTCTTCTTAACTAACAATGCATCATAATTAAATTTGACTAAGAAAAAATGACAATAATAAAACACTTGGACACATGAACTAAAAACACATCTCGTCCAGATGGCTGCCGTAAAAGCAAACACAGTTCACATAGCTGCCACATAAGTTGATGCTTATGATCTTGCATTATTCTCCTTTGCTTGTGAAGAACTCAACCTCAAGTTTAAAGTCAAATCCTCCCAAAGCATGTGATCCAACTTCTTTAGTATTCACTTGAGACCCATGCACATTCAGAATTGGTTTTCCTTGCCAATGCACCAAATATTAAGTGTATGCTCCATGTCGAGTAATGATTGATCACACACCTAGCACATCAATCAACTCTTGAGAACTACAATGATTATAATTGATATCTGATACCTTTAATGTACTTTTATCTTTATCTCCATGATAAGGACAATGATCACTCACATTAAAAGTTGGACTAATTGAGAGTCCTTTTGGCAACTCTATGCAACATGCAGTTGGTCCCAAATTCTTTAATACTCTGCATGGTCTAAACTTTCTTTTCTTGAGCTTGTTATAAGTACCTATAGGAAACATTTCCTTGTGTAAATAAACCATAACCAGATAACCTTTTTTGAACTCCAAACTTCTTTTATGAACATCAACATTTGACTTGTAAACTTGAGAAGAGTGCTTTAAGTGTTCTCGAACTTGCCCATGAATTGTTTTTATGTGTGTTGCAAATTTTTACGTTTCTATACTCACTTTTGCTTAATTAGGCAAAGGCAAGAGATCTTGCACATGATGTGGAATTTTTCCATAGACAATTTCAAGTGGAGGCTTATCCATCGATCGATTGATTGAGCCATATAAGAATACTCAACTTAAGATATGACAAATTCCCACTTCTTTAGCTACTAAATTCTTAATAAGCTCCCAAAAGATCTATTCACAACTTTTATTTAACTATTAGTTTGGGAATGGTAAGCACTAGAGAATTGCAAATAAGTCCCTAAGACTTTCCATGGTATCCTAAAAAACTACCAATGAACTTTACATCACAATCATAAGTAATAGACCTCGGAATTCCATGCAAGAGAACTATGTCTTTGAAAAAGCATAGTGAGCAGAGATACGTCAATATAGTTCATACAAGGAAGTAAATGATCTATCTTCAAAAATCGATCCACAACATAAGAAAATGCAATTGAACCCGTGTTGTGTTCTGGGTAAGCCAAGAACAAAATCCATGGGCTAATCCTTCGAATGAGCATTTGGAATTGGAAAGGGTATACAAACTAATATTTTAAACACTTCCTTTGGCCTTTTAACATACAAAACACCTTTGAACAAAGTGAGTGATATTACATTTTAAGATTAGCCAAAAGTATTGTTTCTTTACAAGAACTTCAGTTTTATCTTGCCCAAAATGCCTACCAAGTCCCCAACCATGTAATTCTTCAATGACAAAAAATCTCAATGAACCTTCGGGTAGGCATAGTTGATTTATGTTAAAGAGATAACCATTGATCATCAAGTAATCTTTACTTTTCCTAACATTCAAGTGTTGCAACACCTTAGAAAAGAAAGAATCAGTTGTATAATTACAACACCATGTGTTGTGCTTTAAGGGTAAAATTGTAATTTTTTTTGTACGGGTAAAATTATCATTTCACATATTTTAAACATACCATAGAGTGATTTAGAAACCCTTTGGACTAAGTTAGAAGTATAGAACACAAACTTGAACTCAAATCTGTCAATTTTGAAAGTTATCCTGATTGCATATTTGGGGTAACTTCCCAGATCCATTAATACCAATACTGAGTGAATTAAAATATAAGCCATTTACCTTTGAAAATTTCTTGGAGTCTAGTTTCAAATGCAACAAACAATTTGCAAAAATGACTTTTTTAAAGAAAGTTATGCCCATTTTATCGTGGGGTGTCTAAGTTGAAAAGTTCATACTTGATCAATCAGGGCACATGGTTTATGTGCCTCTGGTGACCTCTGATAGATAAAAAAAAGGGTTGATCGATTAGGGCCTGAGACAAAATGCTGAAAGTCATGAATTTTGCTTATTTTTCCCTATTTTAACTTAGCCTTCAACCATTGGACTCCCACACATGTGCAATCTTATCTAGAACGACTTAAACTCCTATTTATACTTCATTTAGGTTATTTAACCTCATTAAAACCAAGAAGGAAAGACTTAGAGAGATTAGAAAAGTTCTTGAGCTAAGAGAGGGAGATTTAATAGAAACGAGAGAATAATCGTCTTCTTCAAGCTTGGGTAAGTTGCTAAAACCTAGATCTAGCCTAAAGTAGTTGTGTTTTTTCATTTTCTACCTTAGTTTATGTATTCTAATAATGAAATACCTTATTTACTCATAAAAAGGGAAAGTTTTGAAAATACAATGAAGTTTTAGAGCATGATTCTCTTCAAACCAAAGATTAGAAGCTTGGGTAAGTAGTTATACAAAACTTACTCTATTTTTTTGTTAGTTTTAGGTTCCTAGAAGTCTAGTATTGGATAAATCATGAATCTATGGATGTTTTCTTATATGTTTATGAAGCCCTTTGCTAAGCTCTTAGAAATCGTACCTAGTGTGGTGATTTTTGATGAAATCTTGTCATTTTCTGCTAGGATCTTAGAAATCCCTAATTTATACTATGAGGAAAAGTGAATTTACATACTGTATTTATATATTTCCTTGAAATAATGAATCTCATGCATAGTGAATGCTTGTAAACTAGGATTTTATAACTCTATAGTTTTCATGAAAGATATTCATGAATCATTTATTTGATTTTTATGAGAAATATGATTATTTAGATTAGTGATGAGCATCTCTTAAATAGGTTGGTTAAATGTAATGTTAGAAGAGAACTATGTAGCATGTTGATTTTCATGTAATGATACTAGTATGTTGTTGTGTACGTATGAATTACTTAGAAAACTTTATAGAATGATTCAAGTAAGATATACTTAAAAATGGTGAAGATTGAGTTTTTCTCTTTGATTTTCTATGAATTCCCTTAATTTTTGCACTCTACATGTTTGATGAAATGTTTCTTATTGTTTTCCTTCACTATTTACATGTTTCTTGGATTCTTTCTATGTGTTTATTGTTCTTTTTGATGAATTCCTTCAAATACATATTGGGTTATAGCAATTTGTGATATTCTATGGATTCTTATGTTAGGATTTTAGAATCCATTTGTATATGTTTTAAGAGGTTAGAAAATATATGTAAGGTTCTATGACTTCCCTCATTGATAAGGAGTATTATACTCTAACTCTACCTCTAACTAAACACCTAAATCTCCATATTCTATAACCTGCTTGTTTGGACATAGTAAAGTAGAATCACCAAAAGTAACACTTCTGTATTGCTTTCCATGAGCACACCACTCACAAAACCCAAACTTCTCACCATAAAGAATACTACTCCACATGCTCAAATATACCAAACCTTTTACACAAATGTGACCCATTCGCCTATGCCACGACTGTGTATAAAGTATACCTGAATACGGTGCAGAAGAAAAACTGCTCCACCGTGAATGGTGTTTTCGAGTAGTCAAAACTATTCTTTCTATTGAACCTTAAACCTTGTATCTGCCATCACAAAATCCCCAAAACAAAGAATCCTCAACCCACGACAACAACCAACAACAACTAATAGTTGATAACTTAAAAGGAACTTGCACTCCGAATAGAGACAATCCTCAACACCAGCCTATAGAAACCTTAAACTCTTATACCAATTTGTTGTGTCAAAATAACATATTGGAATAAACACAGATCTAACTCAAGTATACAATGCGTGTAAAACAATGTGAGAAAACGGTAAACAACAAAGAACAATCACACAAAGCAATATTTAATGTAGATGTAGGCAATCTTGCCAACTATTTTAATATTTCCTTGTATGATTGTTCTTTGTCGTTTATTGTTTTCTCGCATTGTTTCACATGCATTGCATACTTGAATCCGTTCCGTGTTTATTTCGTTGTGCTATTTTAACACAACACATTTTGTTGAGTGTTTTGAATTCACACAGTGTTAAGCTGAGAGAATCCATCTTTTATGATAGGAGAATTTTAGAAGATCAAACCAAAATACAAAATAGGGTTTTTTTTTTTAAGGTTTCTATAAAAGGAGATGTTTATGCGTTTTAGAGGCTATGGAAAACTTGTGGAAGAATGGCACAAGTCAAGACATTGTGAGAAAAGCAAGAATGTATTTTGTGGGGAGATTTCATGGGTTTTTGCCTTTGGGTTTGGGCACTCACCGTTGTGCATTTTGTAGTCTTTTTGTTCTCCATCTGTAATACCAAATTTTGTATCTTCTCTATAGAACGTTGAAATTTAAAGTGTTCAAATTACCTAACTTTTTGAGGGTTGGTTTATTATTTTATGTGGGAGAACTATCACACCAAATCTCTTGAAAGAAACTTGTTAATTATAGTTGTTAATGGAAAGTCTCTGATTTTCTAATTGTTGCATTACTCATAAAATTAGAATGCATAAAATAAATATGAACATTTTATTAAAAATATAGTATGGATATACAAGAACGTATGAGTTCTCTCTTCTTTTTTCTTCTCTTTACAATTCTCTTAATCTTACTTAGCTTTGGCATCGGCTTCAAATCTGTGAGTTTGTGTCTTCTCCATAAAGCTTTGCTGAGGTGTAATTGACATGCTTGCAGTAGGAGATGATTAACATGAATTTGAAGAAGTAGCCATCAAAGGAAGATGATGGAACTGTATGAGATTTGAGAGAGGGAGAAAACACTTCAACTGCTTGAGTATGCCAAAACTGTGAAGAGCTCAGAGAATATTTGTGCTTCTTTATTATGCCTTGATCATGTTAAAAAGTAAAGTTTATATAGATATTTGTTGTTGGTTTCCTTTTAGGATTTTTTTTCATGTTTGGTGTCTTGTTTGTACCTTACACTTCATGTTTGTGTAGGAGACTAGATGATGTGGTAGTGCTTGATTTGTTATTGAAGAGTTTTGGATATTCATGGAACTCCTTGGCTATGAAGAATCCAACTTCATCTCCACTTGATCCCTTGATATGTGGATTTTGTAGATATGGTAAAATTGCATTTGAAGTAAGATTCATATTTAGAATGTATTTAAACACTTTTTGAGATATGTACGAATAAAAAAGTCCTATGTATGTGGGACCCTTTTCCATTTGCTTTCTGGGTATTTTTTGGAGTCTAAACCACCTTCCTTTGCGATTCCTTATGATTCGTACTATTTAGAATAACGATTTTGCTATTATGGAACTATTCATCACGATGCACCTGCCTTTGTAAAGCACTGTTCATCCATCACAAAGAGGGATCTTCATGATGCTATCATTTTATGTATCATTCACAAGTTGCATGTGATCGCAATGGCCTTTTGTGTCTTGATTTGCTAATCACTATTCATCTTTGCGATAGGGGTAAATTTGTATTGTTTAAATTTTGGCATGCCAACACCATCTTAGTAGAAGTTCTTGATCGTCTTCACTTGTGGATGTAGGTTGGTTTAGCGAACCACATTAAATAGTGTGTTATATGATTTTTCTCATTTTATTTAACGTACATCACATACTTGAATCTGATCCGTGTTTTGTTCCGCTGTGGTCTTGTCACAACACATTCAATTCCAACTTGTCATCATTTAAGTATAATAGAAGATTTAGGTGAAAGATTCAGCATTGGCAGTACAAGATTAAGTCATTTGTCAAATTCACTTTAATTGAGCAACTAAATTGGGAATCTTAAATTCTAAATATTGCTAGTTGATGGCGGCAAAGAAGAAAAATTGATCTTTATTCTATAGTATTTCCCGAAGGAACGATTCCAATCCTCAAAACGAGGTGGTTGATGGGGAGCTTGTAGCTTATGGTGCTTCCTTCCCTACCTGCTATGCCTGTTACGATTTTCTTTTATTTTTTGACTTTGTTTTCCAAAGGTAGCTGAAATCTTCCTTTTTTTTTTTCTTCCAAAAGTAGATGAAAAAGTGGATGGGTATTGAATTGTTCTTAGCTTGGCGCGCTTGTCTCCCTCTAAAGAAGCACAACCGTAACACTTTGAAGTGCTAGGTGATTCACTCAATTCTTTCCGTACTGCCCTCTCTCGAAACAGTATTTCCCTCAGCAGCATATCCAGTTTATTCAAAACTAACATATCAAGTTTCTCCTGAACCAAAGGATCCCTTTTATCCCGGCTTGGATTTTATACGCTGACCCCTAACCTCCTCTAACCTCCGCTGAGGGTCAAACGGGTGGAAACATCAGCGCCGAAAGTGATTATCACATTTTGGGGGCGAGTGTAAACCACTTTTGACACTGATGTGGCCACCCCTTGACCTATGCGTTTTCTATGCCTAGAATAGAAAAGCCTCGCCGCTTTTATCCCGTGGATTCCGCTTTTCCCGGATCAACATCAAAAGCTTTTAAGCTAGGTCAGTCATAGGGTGATTTCCAGTCTAGTCTAGTCTAGAATCAACACCAAACAAATTAAATTTAAATTTTATTTTTTCTTCTTTTTTTTTTTTAGTGTGTTCTCTTTCATAGATTAATTGACTATTTTAAATGTTCTCCATGTAGAATGCACGAGCAATTGATTTTTTTTTTTAATATGTAGGAGGGAACAAATTAAATCACAATTTCTATCAAGCAAAGGTTAAAATAAAGGAAACGTGAGATATTGCAAGGTACCTGCACTGCATCTTTAATCAATGATATCAGATAGAGGATTACCATCAACTAAACATAGAACCCGTAGCCACAAATGTTGAGCAAGGCTTACAGATGAGACGTTGGCTTTGATGAGCAGACCAATACTGTTTTGATTATAAGGACATCAATTGAGGAAGTACAAGGGGCTTGATACTATGAAGAATTGAAAATAGGGAGATCACCTTAATCTTTTTACGTCAGTTGAGCCCTAAAGCATTATAAGAGTTGAGAGAAGAAACCTGTTAATATTAACTTATGACCAGAGATTCAAAGAGTGTATTTTGGTAAATACACATGGGGTACATATCCATTATTCCTTGTTTACGTACCAAGTTACCCTTATCATAGGTCATATCTTGTACTGAATGGTATTGGGCTATTGGCAGGTTCTCTCCATTTAGTGTGGAGAGGATTAGAAGTCCCATAAAGAAAGCCAAACAAGAGAAGAAACGAACTATGGACGAGTGAAGAATGTTATAAACGTACCGTTGGACTGGTTGAAATTGATCAGGATGGAAGGAGCATTGAAGGGGTGGATCAACAACAATAAGGGCAGGTTCTAGGAGATGGCAGAGGTGCAGGCTGGGACATAAGAGCATTGGCCACCACTATGAGAGGAGCTGGGAGCAAAGGAAAGTATTAATAAGAAACTAATGAACTACAATATTACAGGTAGAATTATAGAAATAAATAGTCACTTATTAAAAATAAATTCAACTGTCAACTGAAATTCATTTAAGCCTTAATATGGAAGCTGTTAGAAAGAACTATTTTATTGACTCACCTACATAAACCGAGTCAACTCAGAATACTACAACAACAACAACAAACAACCTTATCCCAATCTAGTCAACTCAGAATACAGCTTGAATAACCAAGTTGACTCACGAGTTGATTGTTTGCATTTCATATGTTGGTTTAGTTTTAAACATACTTTTTCATTTTAATAATTATAAACATAAAATTAGAATTAATCTGTAATTATGATTAATATGTAGTTGACTCATGACTTGACTTGCCGACCCACCTTGCAAAGCGGATATACTGTAGTGCTTTTACTGGAGCGATACTGGAACACCAGGGGCATGGGCAGAAAAAGTGAAAAGCACAGAGCAGTGACTCATTTTTTTGTGATTGTTTACTTTTTTTCGTCCACGTGTCACCCCATGCCCTGGTGCTTCAGTCTCACTACAGTACTAAAAGGGCTACAGGAAATCCGCTTTGCCCACCTTGTAAGCTCGACCCAACTGACTTCCAAATTAAGGTGAGTTTCAGGTCAAAACACTAGTTTCTATGACACGATTTATTAAAGTGAACTGATTTATGGGAGATTCCAGCAAGTACTACATGATACTACTGAACATAAGAAGTTTGTGTAAGCATTGGTGAACAACTTAAAGAAAGGTCAGGTTGGCTGTCAAACTAATGACATTGAATGTAAATTATCAACTAAAATAAAGAGAACTCAGATGTTTACATACCTGACTTTTGTCTAACAAATCAAAGCAAAACTTTTCATGTCTTTAACACCATCTCAGATCTTCTGCATTAGTAGGGTTGAAGGAGCAAAAGGTGTTGATGTCCATGCAAAAGCCTTGACAAGTATGCAGTCTTTTCTTAAACCTCAAGTTGGTCGTATGTTCGACCTTAAATGATGGTTAATTAAGGGCTAACTTGGATGTCTTGTTAATTTGAATTTCATAAGTTTTGAAGTATTTAATTTTTAGAATCTTTTATAAATTTCAAATCTACTAGTATATATATATATATATATATATATAGATATATATATATATATATATGAAATTGTAATGTTCAAAAAAGATATTGGATTAATAGGCTATAAGGATTATTAGGCGTGTTTGTTTGTTTTTTTCTCCTGGCTGATGAGCCGAACCTACTTCTAGGAGCTCAAGTTCAGGCTCGGCTCAGCTCGGCTCGTTGCCACCCCTACTTCTAATTAAGGGCTTTAAAAGTTACTTACTAGGAATATGATTCAAAATGTACATTTTTATGTAAACTGTCTTATTTAGGGGAGCAATTGCCAAAAATGCCAATGCACAGCAGGGATAGTGTGTCAAATGATCAGCTGTAGCAAATTTTTCTGTAGCTTTTCATAGCATGAACAAAATGATCACAAAAGGACCAAAAAAAAAAAAAAAACCCTGTTAAAAGATAAAACAACCCATGTTAAAAAGCATAATACCATGCTTATTTGAAAGCAGGACAATTTATGTCTATATATATAAGTCAGTTTTACTAGCCGAAACTCATTTAGAAGTCCAAATATTTCTGCTCTTTCCCATTTATGTTTGTCTCTTGTAGAAATAATACTCTCAAGGATAGCATCTATCTGTCCCTTTTTTTTTTTAATGGGACCGCAAGGGTTGGGGGAGGGGTGAGATGGGGGCTTATCTATGCACATTTACAATTCAACTAATTGATTATTTCGTTCGCTGTTGAACGGTAATTCTCAAGGATGGACCATATCTGTTGTCTGTTATGAAAGTTAAAGGAAAACATTTTCGGACCCTTTTGAGAGATGGAACCCGGACTTTCTGAATCCACACGTTCCTCCTAAGACCATCTTGTACATGTATATTACCCTGTAAAGCCTCCTCACCTTAGATGTTTTCTACTCCTTACCCATTATCCAAAATGATAGTAAAAATGGAGAAGCAATCTACTCAATCCAAGTAGTAATTATACTCATCAAAGCTCTTTGTCTTTATAATATTCTTCATAATGTACCAAATTATATCATGTAATGATAATATAATATTATCATTTTTGAACATATAATAACTAGTTGCACTATCTAGTTGATCCCAATCCCAATTTATTAATAGCATTCTAACCTATATTGCTAGAAGATCTACTAGGCATCATCGTGCAGACTCCTTACATTAGGTACTAATTTTTGTCTGCCCATCCCTACACAGTAATGTCAAAATACACGGACAAGGTTGCATATCTCATGGTACTTTTAATCATTGCAATTGATTGAGAGAAGAGCATCATGAATTTTAGATGGATATAAATCAGATTCCTTATGGAAACCACCACCTATCCACCTTGATTAAGGCAATAACATAATAAATGAGAATGAGGACGGCTAGAATTCAATAACCACCCTATTATTCTGTCCAAAGCACTGAAGTACCTCCTATTCTTCTCAATAGCAGCAACAAGTGAACATGTGAACATCCAAACCGCAAGTGGATTTGATTTAAAGACTTGCAGATTCTATAGGATTACATTGCACCCATGATAGATAGATAGATAGATAGATAGATAGGTAGATAGGTCAGATAGATAAACACTTATAGAAACATACATGAGAGAGAGAGAGAGAGAGAGAGAGAGTTAATCCCCAAAATAGAAGTGGTTTATCATCATCTATACTAATTGATAATACGTAAGATGATTGTAACTAGGGTTTGATGATAAGGTATCATATGACACGGATATGTAAGTTCAAGGTCGAACAGACAACGAAATTGAGGCTGATTTGCAAAAAGACTGTCTAATTGACAAGGATAACATGGAAATCACTCACCGGTGCATGGAATCCATATATCCTCATCCAGTAATTATCTCTTACTTGACCTGACATACTTGGAGAACCAGTTATCGCATAAACACCTGAAAATAAACAAGGACAGTTAACTCCTCCGAACCAACCAAGAAGAGCGCAAGAAACAGTGGCGGCCAAAGTTCAACAGAAGGATAGATGAGGACATGTTGGATACCTGGAAGGCATGTGAGTAGTTCAGTCTCGAGGCCGCTCAGTTGACGCTTGTGTCCAGCTTAATTTATAGATAGAAATCGTGTCATGTGCGGGTGTTGAGCGTATCTGCCACATCTTACCAGTGAGAGAAGCTTTGACTCACGGATGGTTGCAATAGGGAGGGGTGCGTTGCACGTGCGCCCCTTCAATCTTCCCCTCAAAAAGCCTTGTTCAATCAGGAGAGAGGGTTATATCTTACATGTTACGTAATCAGTAGTTGGAGAGAGAGAGAGAGAGAGAGAGGTTAGATGTGCTTGTGAGATTCAGAAGAGCCGATGAGTCACATTGTGCCATCTTTTTCCTTTCATTATTTATTTTTCCAGTCTTTCTTCTCATCTACCCTCTCCCACTTCTTTGGGGGAATATCACCTGCGCCGACCCTCTTTGTGAGACGTCGTGAGACAAGACAGAGGGGAATTATCATTTCACTTTTTGGGGGTGATGTGACAGCTCCAAAAAGTGAAATGATACCCACAATGTGTCTCGTCTCATGACGTCTCACAAAGAGGGTCGTCGCAGGTGATGTGAACCACCTTGGGAGCTGCTTGTGGGGAGAGCGTGTCTGAGTGAATGGGAATGGTTGCCTTAGTCGTTCTCACTCATGTATTCGGTGGTGAGAGTGAATAACTAATTTTATGTATTTATTATAATAATAATTAAAAAAATCATTAAAGGTACGAGACAAAATAGCATAGCCAATCAAAACACGAATTGGATTTAAGTATATGTATGTGAAATAAAACAAGAAAACAATAAATAATAAATAATTATCATATGACATAATATTTAATGTATTTTGACAATATTTCTAATATTTACGAGCGATAACTAATCAAGAACTTTCACTAAAATGAAGAATAAAAAAATTACAAAACGTATAATGATAAGTTCTCAAAACCCAAAAGAGAAACCTTAAGGAATTAAAAACCCCAAAAAACAATTGTTTATATAAATTTGTTCTTGTTTCTCTCAAAATGAAATCTTAACAAAACCTTTACTCTGTCACACTCCTTAAAACCCTCATACATCATTCTTATAACAACACACATCTCAACAAACTCTACAACCGAATACGGGTCAAACCCCCAAAATACCCGACCCCTTCAAACTAGTTCGGATTGATGGATATGAATCGGGTCATTATTGGGTCACTCTTCGGATGGTACAAACAGGTTGTATTAGATCGAATTCAAGACACTTTTCCAACAAATCTCCACATTGGTTTTAAACTAAACAACTGCCTAATCACCTTCTCTACAAAATTTCGAAGGGTACACAATCAATTTCCTTTCAAATTAATTAAGTTCAAGTCACCTTTGAACTCAATCATCAAACTCCCTTTTTAACATATCTGCTGACTTCTTATCACTTAATGCATCCACAACTGTCTTTAAAACCAATTATGACTGGAAGTTTAACATTCAAGTTCGATACAAATCCATGTTATTGAATTTTTGGAAATTGAATGCAGTTTAAAACAACATTACCATGTCTCAACAAAATAAGAGGACCACACTCCAACTCTACCACCAACTAAATATCCAAATACAAATCTTTGTCTTCCAAAAAATCGGTTTGCTTAGATGCAACAAGACAAAATCAGCAAAATCAACATCTATGTCACTTCCTATAAACACAATGCTCACAAACCCCAAACTTCTCACTAGGAGTGGCAACGAATCGAGTTGTGACAAGCTTTACCTAGCTCAATTCAGGCTCATCACACAAAAATCAGGTTCAGGCTTGGCTCGGCTAATTTATCTTAGGTACCATTAAATCTACTAATTTGTCATCACATCACACACTGTGTTTATTTGTTTATAAAGTCAAAATTGTAACGAAAAGTAAATGCCCAAAGAACGAGGCCAAATTCAAAAAATATCAAATAAAAAAATCAAAATACATCATTCATTAGCATGGTACAAGTCATTAATCAATTTTGTCAAATCATCAATGTAGTGCAATAGGTCATAGTCAATGTTGTCAAAGGTTCATAAATGCTACAACTTTTTTTTACTAACCTTTTATACAACTTTAAATTAAATCAATTATTTTATAAAATTTATACAATAAATAATTTATTTTTTTATAAAATTAAGTGATTTGATGAACTACATGTAGCATATAATGATGATCCTTAATGAGCTGAGCTTTTAACAAGTTGAGCCTATTGTAACTTAGTTTAGGGTCATTTAGTTAAATGAGCTCAATTTGAAGGCTCAAGCTTGGTTTATGATAATTCGAGTTCCGTGCTAAGCCGAGCTAATTCGGTTCATTGATAGCTCACTTTTCATCATAGAGCAAACCCCACTTGCTCAAATTTGTCGAATAGTGTTCCAAAACAACACATAAAGGTTCTCAACCTTTTATTGCTATAAATCAAAAACTTTTATTTTCATCAATTTCTCAAAATCAAACTTTGTAACTGTCATCGCAAAATTTCCAAAATAGAGAATCCTTAACCCACAACTTCAAACCACAACAACTAATAGAGGATAACCAAAGAGCCTTCAGCAACTAGCGATTGATAACCCAAAAGGACCTTACACTCTAAACAAAGATAATTCTGAACACCAGCTTGCAACAATCCGAAGCTCTAATACTAGTTTGTTGTGACAAAATAACACAGTGGAACAGAATATGGATCATTCAAGTATGTAATGCACGTGAAATAAATTGTGAATACAATAAACAACAAAGAACTATCACACAACACAATATTAAACATGGCTTGGTAAGATTGTCTATATCCATGGGCAAAGATGATCAAGAACTTCAACAAAAACAGGTGGCGATTATAAGACGCACAAATGTGAGTTTTCAAAACCCAAAGGTGAAACCCTAAGAACACAACTCTCCACATAAATGCATTATTGCCTTTTTCGAATGAATTTTTGACAAAACCCTCAATTTGTCACTACTTAAAACCCTCATACATCATTCTTATATGATAACACACATCCCAATAAACCCTAAAACCCAACAAACACAGTCATACCCCCTCCCCCCCAAAAAAAAAAAAAAAAAAAAAAAAAACCCAAAACCAGTACGGATCAACAGACTTTATCAGGTTGCTCTTTGAATCAAACAAATGGGCTATATCGGATTGAATTCAGGACACTTTGCCAACAAACATATTTCAACACTCCCTTCAAGATGAATACTATTTTCTTCTGAAAATATTCAAGAAATTTCAAGGTGTTAAGAGATGCATGAATTAATATATTTAAACACCCATACTCTTTTCTCTTGCGAACATTGGAGGAACTAGGTACCAATCCACAATATGTGTAAGGTGCAAATTCATAACTCATTCACAGCCAAGGCATGCATTGTTTTGTCTAGGAGAGCAATTTCATGAGGATTCAAACTAGTGATCAAGTTTGGCTTCAATACCATTGTAAAGGAAATGTGCAAGGAAAATATGATGCAATCATATATAGATTCAATGATTTACGTGATTCAACATGATTGTATACATCGACGGACTTACATTGATTCCACTATGCTCAGAAGAAAGATGAGTAATTGCTCTACAGAAATCGCCTCACTTTCTAAAATCTCTTAACAAAATTTGGGTTTGATCATTTTATATAAGTAACTGTAGAAGTAAAATCTAAAAAACATCCTCCAAAAAACTTTAGGCTAGGGCAAGGAGCGATGGGAACGCTTTGTTTTTTGAGGCCACACAAATAATACTCCTTAATTAAGAAACTGCTAATCAAGCTCTATCTTCAACAACTATATTAAAAGTGAACTAATCAATTCTCTCAAAACCTTATTGTGTTAAAAGATACACAAACTAATAATATATTTTAACACCTCATGAAGAGGAACACTATTCTCTCCTTGGAATATTTCACAAGAAGTGCACAACCATTGCGTGCACATTCATGCATAACTACGCCCAAAAGAATAATTTTACTTCCATACGGATTCCAACTCGCAACATGATTTAGCTTTAATACCATATTTAGGGCTCGGATTAGGTGTAAATGAATTTCGTAAGATATGTGAAAATAGCACCAGAGGGGCTGACACATCATTACCAAAAAGTGATTTACACTTTTTGGGGGGCACTTATTACTTTTGGCGCTGATGTGTCCACACCCTTGCCGTTTGCACAGTTCTCATGAAATTCATTATCACCTAATTTTTTCCCTATTAAGAGTGAATTAACCAATTCTCTCAAAACCATATATTGCACTTGATTCAGTCAAATGGGGCTCTCTTACAGTTTTGTTCAGAGCAGGGATTTGGTATGTCTAGCCGCTTTACCCTATGGATTTGGTTGGACAACTTCAAGTTAGCCTAAAGTAAGAATGGCATTAAGGATCGCCATATCAGTGCCAAAAAGTGAAAAGCATCCCCCAAAAAGTGTATATCACTTTTTTGGAGCTGATGTGTCAGCCCCTAATGTCATTCTTATTTTAGGCTAACAGTAAGTTGTCCTACTTAATCCCAGCCGGTCTCCTTATTGACGGTCTGTGAATATGCAACAACCAACATGTGGCATACATAGTTTTGAGAACTGGACCAGCCATTGAACCCGTAAGGTGGGTGATTCAGGTCCGGCTGTCGGTTTACATGATCTAACTGTGGTTCGCTTCAAACATAAGGAAAATGTAATAAAATACCAAAAAATAAAATAATTCATAATGCATTAGAAGGCAAAATGTAATAAAATACCAAAAAATAAAATAATTTATAACGCATTAGAAGGCATATGACTTGGGTTTCTAATTTTTAGACATACCACAAAATGTAATACAATAAAAAAAATTCATGGAAAGTGGGATTGGAATTCAGAAAGACATGTTTCTAATTTTTTCTATAAGTTTTCTAAAAAAAAACTGATTGGTTTATTGAGAAC
>JAOXJP010232484.1:0-10461 GCA_025762735.1 Platanus orientalis | reverse complement strand
AACTTGGATGACTTGGAATCAGGACACCACAACTTGAATCCCTTCACCCCATCTACATATCCTAGAAATATGCACTTATTTGCTCTTAGCTCTAGTTTACCCTCATTCACATGAGCATAAGTAGGATAACCAAACACTGTCAAATCAGTGTAACTAGTAGAAGAACCAGACCAAACTTCTTCAGGAGTCTTACACTTGATAACAACTGATGGAGACCTATTCACGAAATAACAAGCTGTGTTAATAGGTTCAACCCAAAATTTCTTGGACAACCCAACTTTAGAAAGCATACACCTTGCCCTCTCCAACAGTGTTCTATTCATCCGTTCTACAACACCATTATGCCATGGTGTATTTTGACTATGTGGTGTCTCACAATCCCTTCATTGTTGCAAAATTCATTAAAAGAATCCCTACAGAATTCCATGCTATTGTCAGTTCTCAAGCACTTGACCTATTGCCCTGTTTGCTTCTTGATCAAATCCTTCCACTACTTGAACTTAACAAAGACTTCATTCTTGTGTTTCAGAAGACCTTCTGAGAGAAATCATCAATTAATGTCAGTATATACCTTCCACCACCTAGAGAAGGAACACGAGAGGAACCCCAAAGTTTTGAATGAATATAATCCATAGTACCCTTGGTTTTATGAACAACCATACTGAATGCAACCCTGTGCTGCTTCCCAAAAACACAGTGCTCACAAAAGTCCAGTTTTCCTATATTCTGACCACTAAGCAAATTCTATTTACTCAACACTGTCATACCCCTCTTACTTATATGCCCCAACAGCATATGCCACAACTTGGTGATGTTTGAATATGAGTATGAAGTAGATACAACAACTGCACCTATAACTGTACTACCCTACAACAAATAGATGCCATTCTTCCTCTATCCCTTTATCACAACAAGAACACTCTTCAAGACCTTCAAAACTCCACCTTCAGCTTTATAAGTACAACCATTGGAGTCAAGTGTACCCAAAGAAATCATGTTTTTTCTTAGTTCTAAAGCGTGCTTTACATTAGTCAAAGTTCTGACAATACCATCATACATATTAATTCGAACTGAACCTATCGAAACTACCTTATAGGCTACATTATTTCCCATCAGAACCTTACCACCATTTATAGAATGATAAGTGGTAAACCATTCTCTGTTGGGACAAATGTGGTAGGTATAGCCTTTATTAAGAATCCAATCACCATCTAAGCTACCTTCAGTAATTGAGAGAACATCACCACACTGTTCTCTACAACACCAGCAACATTCCCTGAATAAGAGATTTTCTCCTTTCCTTTTCTTTTACGCTCTAAACAGTCGTTCTAAAATGCACTATCTTTCAATTTTGATGGTTCTTTTCTTGATTAAAGAAGTTAAATTTGGAATGGGTTTTGTTATGAGAGATGAAGATGGCCATTTTTTGTATGCCTTGACAAAGTCGGGTAGGTGTTGGTCGGTGATTGCTACGGAACTACCATTGTCTATCAATACTCTCTGCGTCATCGTGTGGGTGTTGCAGTCGGGGGGAGTCCTCGTCTGAGAAGGTGATCAGGGGGTCGGATTTTTGAGCTAGCTTCAACGGTCTTCTAGTCGTGTAGACGTCCCTTCCCTCCGTATGCATGGATCTTTGCAAATGAGCTTTTCGTGCCGAGACGGACTCTCCTCCCCTTGTAGATCCTCCTGCTATTACTCTGATTTCTCCTAGGGGCATGATTCCTTCTATTGCCTTTGCGGGGGGTTACCTTGGCGGGTCTCTAGTCTCATCCGCCTTCTAATCCGTTACAAATCTTCTCAGTCTCCCTCGCTGTATCAGCTCCTCAATTTGTTCCTTTAGGTCAAAGTAGTCATTCATATCATGACCGTGGTCTCTGTGGAAACAACAATGCTTTCCTTTTGTCCTCCGTGCTGGTGGGGCCTTCAACTTCCCTGGCCACTTAAGGGCAAGGTTGCCTTTGATCTCCATTAGAACACACTCAAGAATTGTGTTCAGAGGGGTATACTTAGGGAATCGGGATATGAGATTCACTAATTTTGGCTCAAGTTATCGGGGTTAATCAACATGCCCTCGACCCAGAAAAAATCCTCTTGACCCATCCATCGTTTTCCTTTTCTCTGACTCTCCTCTATTCCTTTAGGCTGACATCGCCTTTTCTGTGTTCAAATGCTTCTATGCTTTCATCATCAACTCCTCGAGGGTGCCGAGCAAAGATTTTGATAGAGAAAACAGGAACCTAAAGGGTTGTAATCCTCCCATCAAGGCAATCAGTATGACCTTGTCGTCAACATCGTCCACCTGCAATGCCTCCTTGTTGAACTGAGCAATATAGTTTCTTAGTGATTCATCTCGATCCTGCTTGACGTTCAGGAGGTATGTAACATGCTTCTGGCAACTTTGAGCACTTATGAAATGGCTAACGAACCTCTTGCTGAGGTCCAGGAAGCTGTCGATGGATCCTGGTCTTAGCCTCCCAAACCATACACGAGCGGGACCCTTGAGGGTCAAGGGGAAGGCTCGACACATGATTTCATCCGGAAGGGCCTAGAGGTGCATCAACGTCTTGTACATCTCTAGGTGGTCAAGGGGGTCTTTCATCCCTTCGAATGCTTCCATCTGGGGAGCGTGGAATTTATGAGGAAGTAAACAGTTCATCACTCAGACCGAGAAAGGCAGTTCAGTCCTCCTAACCAAGTCTTCGACGGTTAAAAGTTCCTTCCCTTTCACCGTCTGCATGACATCTTTAAGTTGATTCTGTACTTCTTTTCGCCCTTCGTCCATCAGTGGGTTACCCATACCACCTCTGTCTATATGACTCTGGTGAGGGTGTTCTTCATCATGATGCCTCTTTGATCGATGTGATTCTGTTTCCCCTACTTGTTCTCCATTTTTGCTTCTCGATAGGGAGGGATTTTCACTTGCAGTCCCTCACAGGCATCTAGTTCTTCTCGACTGATAATCCTTTGCAGGAGTTGTTGATTCTGTTGAGTAATCTCCTGGACGACCTTTGTGAGGTCCCGCATTCGTAATTTGAGGTTGGGTCCTCCAATTTCATCCTTAGTCTGATTGGTCTAATCATTGTGTGCAGTACCATTCCTTTGGTTATTCCTTCGAGAGTCCATGGATCCGGTCTCCACCATGCACCCTTAGTCTAAATGAGCCATTCTAACCACGGTTCTTACAGATGGTGCCAATTGATGATGCCTGAATTTGACACTCGGACTCAACCAGATGGGTGTAGGGCTTCCGATGATCCTATAAACCTGCGAGGATAGAGAGAGAGAAGTGCCAGCTGATTGCACTCTGACGATCAAGTTAGAGACTTCAGAGAGAAGAAAATAGTATGCAATTATAAGGAGATATTGCTCATACCTCTCGTCATTGCAATCAGCTTGCTTTATAGTGCTCAACTCTGACATTGTTCTTAGATTCTCAGCTTAACGCCTCTTACTAGGGCGGCGCAACTGGGTGTGATTACCGGAGTCAGATTAGTCAGAGATGGCTAGATATGAGTTGGCTTCTCTCTTAATACAAGGGATATTGCCCAGTTTCTTGTAATTCGGCCTCGATGACACGTGGTATCATTCCTTATATGAGGGCCTCGGGTCGGGTTCGTGACATATTCGTTTTGGGGTCTTAGAAGATATTAGCTTCGATGTCTCAAGAAGTATCTCCTGAGGGTTTTGTTGGCCTCAGGAGATGTTGATTCGATCACCTCGGGAAGTACATCGCGAGGGTCTTGTGGTTACGAGAGATGTTGACTCAATCACCTTAGGAGTCGTCTCTAGAAGTATGTTTCGAGGGTGTTGGTGGCTTCGGGAGATGTTGTCTTGATATTCCAGTTGAGGATCCCGATTGTGATCCAGTTCTAGTCCCATCAAAAAGTAGCACTCGAATTGAGCTATGCTTCATAACAGGTGAAAACACTTCATTGAAGTCAATTCCCTCTTTCTGTGTATATCCCAATGCCACAAACTCTACTTTGAACCTTGAATCTTCCACCCCTAGAGTTCCCTCCTTCTTCTTGAAGACCCATTTACAGCTCATAATCTTTTGGCCCTCTGGCGGTCTCACTAGCTTCCAAGTATAGTGACAGTCCATTGTGCTAAATCTCCACTAGTGATAGCCTCATGATAAGTACACGATTCCTAAACCTTAATATCCTCTATCACACTAAGTGCATAAGCAACCAAATCTACATAGCCATATCTCTCAGGTGGTCTAATCTGTCTCATTTCCCTGTCCCCAACCAGATTATATTGTTGCTCTTATGGTGCATCTTCCTTCTCCTCAAGATGTTGTACGTCTTCCTCATCTACCTGAGTTGAAACATCTTCCTAAATATTTTCTGAAGCTTTAATCTCAAGCTCCACCTTCTCCCTGACACCATGGTATTTTCCTGTATCAAGACACTCCTTAGGATTCAACATAACAGACTCATCAAAGGTCACATCCCTGCTAATAATAAACTTGGATGACTTGGAATCAGGACACCACAACTTGAATCCCTTCACCCCATCTACATATCCTAGAAATATGCACTTTTTTGCTCTTGGCTCCAGTTTACCCACATTCACATGAGTATAAGCAGGATAACTAAACACTCTCAAATTAGTGTAACTAGCAGAAGAACCAGACCAAACTTCCTCAGGAGTCTTACACTCAATAGTAGTTGATGGAGACCTATTCACCAAATAACAAGCTGTGTTAACAACTTCAGCCTAAAATTCCTTAGACAACCCAACATTAGAAAGCATACACCTTGCCCTCTCTAATATGTTCTATTCATCTATTCTATAGCACCATTCTACTATGTTGTATTTTTGACTGTGTGGTGTCTCACAATCCCTTCATTGTTGCAAAACTCATTAAAAGAACCCTCATAGAATTCCATGCCATTGTTAGTTCTCAAGTGCTTGACCTGTTTCCCTCTTTGCTTCTTGACCAAAGCCTTCCACTGCTTGAACTTAACAAAAACTTCATTCTTGTGCTTCAGAAGACCTTTCGAGAAAAATCATCAATTAATGTCAGCATATACCTTCCACCACCTAGAGAAGGAACACAAGTGGAACCCCAAAGATTCGAATGAATATAATCCATGGTACCCTTGGTTTTATGAATAACCGTACTAAATGTAACCCTGTGTTGCTTCCTAAAAACACAATGCTCACAAAATTCAAGTTTTCATGTATTCTGACCACTAAG
The DNA here is from genome assembly GCA_025762735.1 of Platanus orientalis. NCBI lineage: Eukaryota > Viridiplantae > Streptophyta > Magnoliopsida > Proteales > Platanaceae > Platanus > Platanus orientalis. The sequence goes on along the minus strand of JAOXJP010232484.1, from coordinate 5,255 downwards.
CAAATTCTGTTTGCTTAACACTGTCATACCCCTCTTACTCATATGCCCCAACAACATATGCCATAACTTGGTGATGTTTGAATCTGAGTACAAAGTAGATACAACAACTGCACTTGTAACTGTACTACCCTGCAACAAATAGATGCCATTCTTCCTCTGTCCCTTCATCACAACAAGAGCACTCTTCGAGACTTTCAAAACGCCACCTTCAGCTTTATAAGTACAACCATTGGAGTCAAGTGTATCCAAGGAAATCATGCTTTTTCTTAGTTCTGGAGTATGCTTGACATCAGTCAAAGTTCTCACAATACCGTCATACATCTTAATTTGAACTGAACCTATCTAAACTACCTTACAGGCTACATTATTTACCATCAGAACCTTACCATCATCTATAGAATGATAAGTGGTAAACCATTATCTGTTGGGATAAATGTGGTAGGTACAACCCGAATTAAGAATCCAATCACCAACTAGGCTACCATCAGTAATTGAGAGAACATCACCACCACTGTTCTCTGCAACACCAACAACATTCCCTAAATCAGAGGTTTTCTCATTTCCTTTCCCTTTATGCTCTAGACTATCTTTTTAAAAATGTACTGTCTTGTAACAATGGAAACATTTCAATTTTTTGGATTTAGATTTTGATCTAAACCGACCTCTGCTATCAGACCCCTTCTCCTGTGTTCTTCCTCTCATAGCCAAACCCTCACCTGAGCTCTCAGCAATACCCTCAAACACCCTCTTCTTCAACTTCTTAGAGTTTAGGGCTGCTTTGACATCTTCCATGGAGAGAGTATCTCTCCCATACATCATGGTATCAACAAAATGCTCAAAAGTAGGTGGTAAAGAACACATTAGAAAGCTTGGTCCTCATAATCTATTTTGTCATCAATATTTCTTAAATCCAAAATAATTTTATTAAATTCATCAAGATGGTCTTTAATAGGCATACATTTGTGCATCTGGAGAGTGAATAACCGCTTCTTCAAATACAAACGGTTTGTGAGAGACTTAGTCATGTACAAACTTTCTAGCTTCAGCCATAATCCAACAACCGTCTCTTCTTGTACAACTTCTCATAAAACTTCATTGCTCAGGCACAACAAAATCGCATTGTGTGTCTTTTCCATCAGTTTGTCCTTACCATCATTTGATATGGTTTCAGGTAAAGAATCTCTGCCCTTCAGTGCTTTCATCAACCCTTATTAAACCAGTAAGACTCGCATCTTTACCTGCCAGAGGCTAAAGTCGTTCCTCCCATCGAATTTCTCTATGTCAAACTTTGACGCCTTTTAAGATTGAAACAACCAAATAGCTTTGATACCAGTTTGTTGCGACTAAACCCACGAAGCAGAGAGAAAATGAAATAAACAAGAAACGCAAAGCACACAGAACACAACAATATACGTGGTTCGGCTTATAGCCTACATCCACGAGCAAAGATGGCAAGAAATTTCACTATGAACAAAGGAGATTACAAAGAAAACAAACTCTCAAACCCTAAGCCCCAAATACACCCTTTCCCCCATTTTTCTCTCTGTCAAAGTTGAGATCCCTCTCAGAAAACCCTAACGGATCGTATATATGTGGTTACACAAAAGAGAGCCAAACCGGGTCGCGGGCTTGATCACCAGTACTTCTCTGAGACATCAGTAGCATTTAGAACACAAGGTAGAATTCGAGCCACACTTATCATTATTGATGCGGACAACAGTGCTAGACTTATGTATGTACCCCCATATAAGAGAGCACGATTTAAAATGGAGTGTTATATGGGGTTATTTAGGATCTTGTAAGGGGGTGGTTGTTTTTTATAATAAGGTCTTTTGTGACAAGGGTAGATTAGGATTTTTATTTGCAAGGGTTTGTTTGTAATAAGACTAAAAGCCATGGGTTAAATTGGGATTGCAGTGGGTTGGTTGTCTCTACATGTTTGTCTTTTAGTGGTTGCCATATTGAACAAGTAGGCCCCGTAAAGAGTGTTAGTCAACAACCCATGTGCCCATAAGTTTTTAGAAGTTTTAAATTTAGAAAGTAGGTTATTAGAAATCTTAGTTTAGGAAAATTTGGTTGACAAGTCTCTTAGATTTTTAGAAGTTTCTATTGTAGGCAAGTTTTTATTATTTTTGAATTTTGTATGTTTATAAAGGCACCCTCCCCCATATTTTATAGTGAAGAATTTGAAGAATTGTGCTGAATTATTAGATGGTTTCCCAAGGGGTGGCTGTGGCCAAGTTCTCCTCCCAAAGGGTTGATGCCATCTCCTAGGCTCCCCTTTCTCTCATGTGGGTTGTAGCACATCTAGTGCACTCGTGGGTTTTCTCACCCTCCCAAGTATCTCTCTTATTTATTTTCTTTATCTCTTAGTCTCTTCTTATCTTTCCCTCTTTCTGTCTTACTCTCCTTCATTAAAATTCCAAGATTCCTTTATAATTTCATAAAACTCCATTAAAGAAATTTTGTAAGTTTTGATGAAATTTCATGATTTGTGTTATCAAATTTTATCCCAATCTCATGAAATTTTAGCTGTAGGACCATTAAACACTTCATAAACTACTTTAAAATTTTTCGGAATTTTCTGACGTGTCAGAGGAGCATTTTGGTAATTTTTTGTCCAAAATTACAAAAATACCTTTTTGGCTCTTTCTACTTATTTTCTCCTTATTTTCTCTCCTAATTCATTATAACTTTTTTTCTTTGATTGTATTTACCCAAATTTCTTAATTTCGTGGCTACTTGTGTTCTAAATTTTCAATTCTTGAACTATTTGCTTTTGCACTTTTAATTTGACAATTTATTTGAGGGCCTTGGAATATCCTACATCAAATTTTGGTACCTTTTCTTTGTGTGCTACATCACTTATTCTTTTGGGGCTCCAACTTCGTTGCCTTTCGATCTCCCTAAACAATTCCTTGACCTTGTCCTGTTATCCTCCAAACCTTTAAAAGAAATATCAAAACATTTTGTGACCTCCATAACCTTCTTAATGACTCATTCAAAGGGCGATGGCATTGGTAGCATCAGAATCAACTCCTCTTCAATGATCCTTTTGGCATCTCTTCTATCTTCCTTCCTTCCTTAGAGATCCATGACATAATTGTGGTATGCTCCCCTTATCAGATTTCCCAATCTTGCCTTCTTTTCCATCCTTTGAATCCCTATCTCTCCACTGTACTTTCTCCACCATAGTTTATGACTCCCTCGCCTTATTCACCCTCATTTTGCACACTATCACGATGTTTTCCAGAATCCCCAAATCCCCTTTCAATCACCCCATTCTCTTTTCTCCATCATCTCCTCATTTAAATCCCAGGCTGCCATAGAACACTTGGATCTATTTTTTTACCAGATCATCTCCCCCTCAGAACCGCCTTCACTACAGTTAGAACATGTTATCACTTCCTTCCCCTTCACCACGAATTGCCCCTTCTTAAAGGTCTTGCTTGCCTGATTACAACCCTCCTTTATCACGATCCCTCTACCTCGACAATGTCTTCCCTCAATATTGAATGTCTTCTCCCCTTGCTTTACTGAACATCTTTCTTTTTTCCTCTTGACTTCTTTACATCAAACTGTGTTCAAAACCCTTTATGAATTTTTGGGTTAAGCCTTTTTTTTATTTGACCATCATGTGCTTCAGTGAATGGTGCACGATAGCAACTGTCCATGCTTTTTTGGAAGAGAAATTTTGAGTCAATCAAGAGCATTGCCTCTTGGTCCAATCCACCCAGGATCACGACCTAAAGCCCATGGGGCCTGCAAATGCGACCCTTGCGTTTGAGAATTGTTCTGATGAGCTGGCCCACTTTCTTTTTGAAAAACTCTACCATCTCTTTGACCTCTTATTCTTTGTGATCTTTTTCCAGCAGGAAGTATGGATCATACAGGCTATACCTTCTCAATTCTTCTCTCATGATCCCGTTGATCCGGCGAGAGATGCAACTGTTGTTGACCGGAGTAACCTGAGCCATCCCCATTCTCCCTTCTTTCATTCCTACTAGGATTCTGTACCTGGCATGAGCCGATTTGTTTATGGCCACTCCAAATCCACCTCCCCCCATGCTGGCGAGATCTTTGGGAACTCATCCCTCTAGATCGCTAATCAGTATAGATGAACCTCCTTAGATAGCCAACCCACTGGGTTTCTCATCTTTATTTTTGTCCATTTCAAAGACTAGTTTTATCCACAATCTTGGTGATGCGGACTACACAAAGAGACTTATATATGTGCTGCCCCACAAGAGGGCTAGATTTAAGTGTACATGTTATGAAGGTTTATTTAGGGTCTTTTAAGGGGGGGTACAACATTTTGTGTTCATGTAATAAGGCCAATAGTGCCAAATTTTGGGTTTTTTAGAGTAATTCCGTTTTTGTTGTTTAGCCCACTTTTTCAAAGGTCAAAACTTGACTTTTTGGCTTGATTTTAGTGTAATAAGATAGGTTATTTAGTTACCTTTCTAATGAGACCAAGATTTCATAAATCCGAGGTGATTTGGGAAAGTTATGACTAAATTACTAAGGGGTGGTCACTGAAAACGGGAATAGTGTTTTTAGAAGTCTTAAGTTCAAATTTTTAGGAAAATAAGTTTTTAGAAAGTTTTATATTTTTAGAAAACTTGGCTAGGAAGTTTAGGATTTTGGGAAGTTTCTAATTTTGATAAGTTTTCAATGCTTAAGGTTGTAAACCTATTTAAAGACAACCCCTTCTCCATAATTTAATAGTGAAAAATAAATTTGTTTTTGAAGATTTGGGTGTTTCCAAGGTGTGGCTGTTGCCATGTTCTTGTTCTCCAATGGTTAATGCTACTCATGGCTCCCCTATCTCTTCTTTTTCCACAAGTGTAGCCACAAGCTCCCTCTTTCCTTCAAGGTAAATCTTTATTATTTTTCTTTCTCTTTTAGTTTCTTCTTAACTTCATCTTTCTTTCTATACTATTCTCTTCTCATTCTTTCTGTCATATTTTTCTTTCTTCTTCTTCTTTTTCTTGAAACCTCCATTAAAGCACCTTCTCTTTTTCTGAAATTCTTTGATTTGACCCATCAAATCTTATCAGAATTTCATGAAATTTTAACTATAGAACCTTGTCACACATCAGAAACGATCATAAAATTTTTAGAATTTTCTGATGCGTTAGATGAGTATTTTGGTAATTTTCGGATTATTTGTCCAAAATTACAAAAATACCTTTGTGGGTATTTTTCCTTCTTTTCTTTTTCTTTTCATTCTATATTCTTCTAAACTCAATTTC
>JAOXJP010232483.1:0-10462 GCA_025762735.1 Platanus orientalis | reverse complement strand
GTATCTCCTAACACCTTAAGGTTTTGGGAGAGTTGGTTAGTTTACTGTCAACATGGTATCAGAGTAGGTTTGGTCGCGAGTTCAAGTCCCGGTGGAAGTATTTTCCTAGATGTAGTGTTGTGCACGTGTGTACGCATTGTATGGACTCGTGCCTAGCTCCCCAAGTATATTCCCAGGAGATAACAGTGTTTCTCCTAAGGGGGGGTGTTGAAGTATATTAATTTGTGTATCTCCTAACACCTTAAGGTTTTGGGTGAGTTGGTTAGTTTACTGTCAACAATTCCACCAAGTCAATTTAAAATTCGTCATAGCTTCAAAACGATGTTCCAAGCTTATAGTTCCAAATCGTTCTAGTTGATGAAGTTGATTATGACCCAGAGGAGTATCTCGGATGGTTGAACTCCTATATACTTTTGAAAATTCTTCAAAGATGCAAAAATAACATGACACATTATTTTCTCTCTGTGTCAAACCCCTAGTAATGGGATTTGTTGTTAAGAATGATCCTATAGAGTTATCCATTGCAAGAATGCTAAAATCGATTGGTTTGGCTCAGTAGAAGAAATTTTAATGCACTTTTATAGGGAACCAGGGAACAAGGAGATATTAAAGAAGCCAAGATGCACAAAATAGAAGATGGGACACAGCCTACTTCAACATAACCTTGAGGAGCAACAGGGAACCATATATAATATCCAGGGTCTCATCCCCCATTCTTAGTATTTGGTGAAAAGGAGCTTTGGATGTAGCCACTGAAACTTTGCGAATCATGTTATCCCTAGATGCTAAAGATGGCCAAAATTGCCAGTCTCTTGATTTTTATAGAGCTGGTCTTTACGGCAATAACTTCTTTGGTACGTGGCTTGTTCAGTGGCATCAAGTAGTCTCCAAGAATTGCAAAACTAGGTGGTCCACATGGTCTCCAAAAAGCACATATTTGGTTACAATAGGGATTTCCATTTTTTCTATACTCGTAAGACTAAGAGCAAACCACTCTCACTTTATTTGATGTCATTATCAAAAATCTCAAATTTTCTTCAGTAACTGCTGAGAATTGTTTCAAGATGTTGTAGGAGAAATTCATAAACATATTCGAAACAGCTAGATGTATATTGGTTTTCCCAATGAAATTAGAAAATTTTATGAGTACTAAAAGTTTCTAAGATTTAACCCCATTACTCTCCACCATAATCTTAGTGCATTTGCACTCATTTCAATAGAGTTCCCTTCAAGTCAAGTCCAACTTCTTCATCAAAGATTGGAGGTTTGTTCCAATCAACGAGGTTCTCCATCATGCATGTTGATTAGAACGGCTAGTCTATACTTTCTTTGAGTGTGTGCACCTCTGATACCAATTTGATACTGCACTAAGGGCTGTGCATGCCAAAGTTGCAGCACCAAAAGAGTGACTGCACATGCTAATTTGAAGCAAGTAAAAATAAAAAATAAAGAGAGGAGAGAATTGAAAATCACTCAACTGGAAATGTAAGGGGGCTGGAATCACTCACTAACGTGGATGGGGAAATCACTCACCCTGAAGGAGAGCTGCTCAAGCTCCTTCAAAAGTTGTTAATGGCATCCAAAAGTTAGAATATATAGAGAACAAATACTACAAAACCCATTTACATGGGAAAACAACCTATATGGGAAACATCTAACTACATTGATGTACTTACTTTCTACAACTAACCATTAGGGAATCATAAAAAATAAAATAAAAATAATTATACCCATTCTCTACACCTAAACACTATGTATGATTAAATGACTTGTTTGCTGGGTTGTGTAATTTGATGGTTGGATCTGAGTAAATGGATCACAATAAATGGATCGTGGGTCATGAGCTAATGGGTCACGGGTCACAGGGAAATCATGGGTAAAATGGTTCAAGGGTGGGGTGTTGGGTTAAGACAAGTTGGTTGGGCTGATTGAGTGATGTTGAATCATGAGCTGCTGTCTCATTGGTGGAATAATTTTAATTTAATGACCAAGATGGGTTTGTTTTGTGGATAAAGTTAAAAACTTGAAATTGTGAGTTGAAAAGTTATAATAATTTGGTTTTTGGTAGCTTGGAAAGGCTTAAGAATGAGATGTTAAAGGAGGTTGCTGATCTTGACAAAAAAGAAGGGCTTGGGTTTCTCTTGCGGGATGAGAAGCTGAAAAGGATTGAAATTAAAGAGAAGTTAAACAGAGTTCTTTTGCAGGAAGAAACTTACTGGTGCTAAAAGTAAGATATGGTGGTCAAAAGAGAGGGATATGAACACAAAGTGGCAAGTGCAAGCAATAGAAGTCACTCATCTCTAAGTGAGGATTGGGATTTTTTTTATACATAAGGTAAAATTTATTAAAGGAAGGATTACAGAAGGTTGTATGAGTTATACAGCAGGTAGATTACAATGCAAAAGGCAGTAGGGGGATTGGGAATGTTTTGATGGAGGGTGATTTCCAATCGCTTATTGTTGACTTTTACAATGAACTTCATGAGTTGTGTTTGTACAGGCCTTTCTTGGAAGAAGAATAGATTCACAATACTTTAGTTGATCTTGGGGATGACTGGACAGTCTCTTGGCCTTTTATAAAAAGTGTTGGATGGTAGTCAAGGACCCGATGATAATTTTTCAAGAGTCATATGACAATGGCTTCCTTGACAGGGGTTTGAATGGCACCTTTCCTACCTTGATTCCGAAGGTTGGTGGTGCCAAGGAGTTGAAAGACTTCAGACGTATTAGCATGATAGGGAGTGCCTACAATACTCTTTACAGTATAGCGTTTAGATTGAAAGAGGTCTTTACTTTTTTCATCTCTTTGGTCCAAGTAGATTTTGTTAAAGAATGTCAGATGTTTGATAGTGTCCTTGTAGAACATGCTAGTGTTGATTCGAGAATGAGAAGGGGGGTTGGGTGTCTTATGTAAGGTGGATATGAAAAGGGCTTATGACCATGTGAATTGAGACTTTCTGAACTATTTGCTTAGGAGAATGGGATTTAGCAAGAGTTCACATCAACTAATGGGGTGGTCCAATCTTCTTAATTTTTGGCCTTATATTATAAAAGTTTGAGGGATTGACTTGTCATGACTGCTAGGATAACTAGAATGCAATCCTTCGTGGGGGGAGTACCTTTTTGAGGGATTGACTTATCATGACTACTAGGATAACTGAAATGGGATCCTTAGTGGGGTGTAAGTGTGTAACTCATATTTTGCAGTGCCTGTTTGGTTATAATTAAAAAAAGGTGTACATGTGTCTGCCCTAGTGATCCCATGAACCTCTATCGCCTTATTCTTTATATTCATGTTTGATCAAAATATCGGTAACTTCATTGGCACAAGATTGTAGTCTTATTGCATTTGAACTTGCTCGATTTTATGACCTGAACCATTTGATTTTTCTAATATGGTTTTAAAATCGAGATGTCGATTTCAATAAGTAGCCAAAATGAAATGGCATGTACAAATGAATTACAAGATTTCATTTGAAATTTCGACCCATGTTATAATGTTTGGTCACTTCAAACTAAACGTTACATTTCATTAACAGAAATACTTGACCAAAACGAAACATTACATTTCTTTAATTGAAAAGCAAAACGTGAACCAATATGTCAATTTAAGTTGATCATTTTGTTGATCTAAGCTGATTGTTGTGACAAAACGCTACATTCCTTAAATAGAAATAGAAAACATTGACCAACATGTCATCTTAAATTAATCATCTTGTTGACCTAAGCTGATCATTGTGTCGCTGAATAAAAAAAATATTTTTTTTTTTTGAAAAACAAAACCCTTAATTTTGTGGATGTTGAAATCATGCGTGCGTAGCGACAATCTCAGTTTAGAGGTGGTGGTGATAATGATAATAGTGATTGGTCCACGAAGTCATCCTTGGAGATAGGATCAGGGATGAGGAGTGGGGTTGAGGGCAACAATCTTTGTTGATCATTTTGTTGATCTAAGCTGATTGTTGTGACAATCATAGTGCATGTTTACCACAAATCACAATCACATTAAGACTTATTAGCAACAAAGTTATTATTGGGCAAGGTTTAAAGTTTCAGTTTTGGCATAGGTTTTTATCCCCCCAAATATGGAAACATATAGAAGTTTCGGTAGATACATATCGAAAACCATGGAAAAATTACAAAAATGATGGAAACTTTAGGGAAATGTTGGAATTTTTTATGAAACTTTAGGATATGATAGAATAAACAATAATGCACCCCTAGGAACCATTACATTTACAAAATAACCATTTATGATGGTTGTGGAAACCAATACCCTCATGACATACGTTATTGCCTATGAAAGATGTAAAAATACTATGAAAATTTTGGAATTTTAAATGAAACCTTAGGAAATGTTATAATAAGTATCATTATACACCTAGAAACCATTAAACATCATTTAACACTTGGGTATCAATAGTTGGAAATCAACACCCTTGAGACATGTTTTTGTGTCTATCTAGAAGTTAATGTGTTGAAGATTGGTAAAAACACTATACACTAATGTTATAAATCCATATAGAGTTACGAAACGATAAATAAGCATCTATGACACAAATTCATAACCCAACAATGATTCCATATATATAAGAATACATCTGGCCAATTGTCGTAGTACAAACAAAAGGTCCATTGCTTTAGTGCAATGGCAATGGCTCGGGTTGTTAGTGTGAAAACGTGGGTTCGAGACCAAGAAGCCACTTTGTGTAAAAAAGCCAAAGGTTAAGTCTGTCTCTAGTTCACCCCTTCTAGCATTCCATAATTACGTGACTAACATTGGGTAATGACCTTTGTTGTTGTTGATGTTTCTTTCTGCACCTTCTTGGTGCTTTGTTTGCTTTCTCTTGTGTTTTCTATGGTTCTCCTCTTTTGAAATTTAATGAAATTAACTTAAAAAAAAAAAAAAAAAGTAATATGCAGTCTAAGTGTCGAGTCCCATTCTAAGCTGCAACTCTATATCTGCAAACCTGTGAATCAACATAAGGTTTTACATTTATAAACATAATCTAAATATCACTAACTTCTCCTAACATATGCTTTTTATTTAACATATAATAGGCCATGCACAACTCTCATTGGAGTTGCATTTAAAGTTAGTGATATTTAGATTATGAAAATAATAAAAAAATATAGCAAAACAAATAGTAAATGTAAAAATATATACAATATGTTTCAATATGCTTTAACATGTTTACTGTATTTTTTAATTTTTAATTATTTTAAAAATTACTAAATATTTTCCAAATATATATATATATATATATAAAGGTTCAAAGTTTCGGTTTCGGTGGATAAGGTATCGGAAACCATGTAAAAAATACGGAAATGATGGAAACTTTAGGAAAATGTTGGAATTTTTATGATAAAACTTTAAGATATGATAGTATAAGCAATAATACACCTTTAGGAACCCTTAAATATACAAAACAATCATCTATTATGGTTGTGGAAACTGATCATCTCGTGACATACGTTATTGTCTATGAAAAATATGAAAATGCTATGAAAATTTTGCAATTTTTAAATGAGTTTCTATACTTATAAATATAATCTAAATATCATTAACTTCATCTAACATATGCTTTGAATTTAACATATTATAGTCCATGCACATCACTACATTGGAGTTGTATTTGAAATAATTTTGTTTTTCAGATAACTGATTTTTAAAATTTTTTATTGAAAATAAAAAAATACAACAAAACAAAATAGTACATATAAAAAACATATACAGTATTTTTCAATTTATTCCAACATGTTTACTGTATTATTTAAAAAAATTAACATTTTTCAGTGTTTATTTAATTTTTAATTATTGAAAAAATAAATTTACTTTTTGCCAAATATATCAGAATGTAGAACATGAGTAGTAATACTATATATAAAAAGATTAGACTAATTATTGTTCATTTGGTCTGATTTCTTGATTTTGTTTTTAACATTTTTCCTAATTTTTCAAAATAAAAAAAATAGAAAACAAAAATTATTTTATCGAAAAAATTTCCAACTCCATGGAAGTGTAGATCAGCCATAGACATTTTGTATATATAAAATATTTACACTAAAAAGATATGTACTTTAGGATTTACCGAGTTATTGTTAAAATTGGGGTTTGATCTTTAATCCTTAGATCCGAGTCTAAATCTTTGTTTTTGATGCAAATGGATTCAAATGGAGTCCTTACGACTCCATGAAAGTATAGATTAGACATAGACATTATATATATAAGAGATCTACACTAAAAAGAGATGGTTTATGAATTATCGATGTTTTTGTTGAAATCGTGGTTTAGTCTTCAATCCTAAGATCTGAGTCCAAATCTTTGTTTTTGAAGCAAATGGAATCAAATGTAGTCCTTAGTTTCCTTAGTAGATGCAAAATGTATAAAAAATGAAGAAAAAAGAAAGATTGGATGATTTTCTAGAGGGTGAAAAAAGGGGAGAGAATAAGGCTTTGGTTGATACCGAAGCCGATACTGAAACTGATATGTATTGACCGAAACCTTTAAAAATTGAATATTTTCTGTACAAAAAGTATAGTGTATCATCGATACGTATTGATATGGCTGATATGTATTGGTGATGCTAGGATTTTTAAAACTGCAGAGGAGTTTTGTTTTGATAATCTGCCAACCAATACGTATCGACTGAAACTTTAAACCATGCCACCGGGTGGATGAGGAAGAGGGAAAGGCAGAGGCCATTCCTATTACAACTATGGCATTGCTGATAATTTGGTTGGGAAATTCAGCAACTTGAGTGTTAGTGGTGGTAGTTTAATTGTATGGGGTTCATCTTCTGCCACCAGATGGAGTGATGGTTGTTCCTTATTTTTCAATGGTTATGGGTACCTTCATGAGGGATATGGCACACGAAGGCAGTCGCATGGGTCGACAACTTAGACTTTGGCCTGGATATAAATCATATTTATATGGAGATGGACATCAACATTATGGGGGGGGGGGGGTATATCTTCATAGTCATTTGCTGCTTCCCACACTCATCCTTAGCCTTAGGTTTTGTATCTATGATTGGGGTTGCTGATGGATGTGGAGTATATCTACCATCAGTACAGGCAGGACTATGGCAACAGTAGTTGTTAGTCTGTTACTACCTCGAGTACCAGCTCCGTTGAACAAATCATCAACACCAAGATAAGTTCTGGAATGATGGTCTTGGGCCACCCTGTAACTTTATTTGGTATTGAGATGGAGTTGGTGATGAGGGTTTCAAGCACTTGAGATTGTTGTTGTAGGGAGAACAACCAACACTCATTGTACTTGTACCTTTTCAAGGGCATACGCGACTATGGTTATGTGTTTTGTATGATTCCACTGTTATGTATTATGATTTGTGGTTTGGATTTATGCATTTCTTTGGTGTAGATTTTTTTCTCTCATCATGGTGTGGATGTATAAATTTATTATGTCATGTCTTTATTATTTCCCATACCTAAACATTCCACACGTGTGACATGTCACAAGGGTATCAATTTCCAACAACCATTGTATAGATGGTTGTCTTGCTTATATAATGATTCCTATGTGTGTATTGGTGCATATTTTAATAATTTCTGAAGTTTCATTAAAATTTCATCATTTTCATAACGTGTTCTTAATTTCCATAACTTCCATCGATACTTCCATGGAAGTTAAGGATTTATGGTTTGGATTTATACATTACCTTGGTGTGGATGTTTCTTAACCATTTCCTACATCTATGTAAATGTATAGCTTTAGTATGCCAGTTTTTTTTTTTATCATTTCCCAACTCTTGTTGTTACATGTGTGACAACATATGTCATAAGTGTATCGGTTTCTAACAATCATTATAGGTGGTTGTCTTGCTTACATAATGATTTCTAAGTGTGTATTGGGGCTTATTGTATCATTTTTTGAAGTTTCATCTTAATAATTTAATGTTTCCATAATGTTACTGTTACTTCCATGATTTTTTACAATGTTTCCATGAACTTCTATAAACCTCCACAAATTTACTCCACTTCCATGGGGACCGAAGCTTAAACCAAAACCAAATTTTAAAACTTTAAAGAGTCATGGAGGTGTCATCAGTAACAAGTTTGTCATAGGCACTACAGCCACAGGTATCAGCGAGATGAACTTGGCACAATAATGTCATGTATTACATATCTATTTATAACTTATTGTTGCTCTGTTGCAGGAGAGATGTGCTGGCGCTGAGACAGTTTCTCTTGTTGCTCGTATATTGCATCGATCTAAGGCTCATCTTCAATCAATGGTTTTACAAAATAATGCCTCTATAGTTGAAGATTTCTATATGAATTTGGTATGTTTCTATATTTGCTGATAGAAATGGTATTTGTAATGCTTTATGTCTTTTGCATGTGAGTTTATATTACTTATCATAGACTGAATATTTCCCTCTCATAGGTAAGGTTTCTATTATGCTTAATGCATTTATTTTCTTTGAAACCAATTCTATGGTTGAGAGTGATCAGAAAATTTTATGGTTTTAATCAGGTGGATTCTGTGCCAGATCTCACAGAGAACATTCATAGGACAACTGCTAGATTGCTTCTTCATATCAATGGGTAATTCATGATAACCTATATCTAATTGGGTTGTTTTTATTGAGAAATGCTTTCCACTGTAATTAAATCCCTAGTATATGCCAATCTAATATTGACAAGTGACCTTTATGATCATACGCTGTAGCAATTGTTGCTCTATGGACTTATCCATTTATTTTCTCCATTTGTCTAAAACTTTTAAGCAATGTTGTTATTTCTCATCTTCTGTTTGTGGATGATACCATCCTTTTTGTGGAACCAAGAAGGGTTATATTTTGAACTTGAAGTATATCCTCAAAGCTTTCGAGCTTATCTCTAGGTTGAAAATCAATTGAGGGAAATCCAATCTAGTGAGAGTTCATGTGGAGGGGAGTTGAATGTTGAGCTTTGCCGATGTGCTTGGGTGTAAAGTCAAAGGATGGCCTTGGCATTGGCAAATATTTCAATGTGTTGCATCTCTATCTATAAAATGCAGGCCAAATTTGCAAAAAAATATTAAACAATTACACCACAATTTCTTTGGGAAGGGTTGGTGGGAAGAATGATCATTTCTTCCGTGGGAAGAGGTTCGTAATCTCAAGAGGGGAGTCTTGGCATTGGAAACTTTCAGAAGAGAAATAGGGTTTTGTTAGGGAAATGGTTGTGGAGATTTGTTATAAAAAAAAAAATGTAACGATGACAATCTTTTACTTCCAAATAGTATGGATCAGGTTCAAACGGGTGGGATTGCAATCCTTTGGTTAATCCTAGATTTTTCTTGATTTGGAAAGATATCATTAGAATTCTTTCCCATTCTCTCCCCATGCCTGGTTTGTAATTGATTATGGTTGTAGAATTAGATTTTGGAAAGACCTTTGGTGTGGTAATTGCACCTTATTGGAGCTCCTTCTAGAATTATTCCGTATTCCCTCTCAAAAGGATTTATGTATGTATGGCATTCTTTTCATCACATCTTTTGGTATTTCTTGGAATTTGTCTTTTTCTACAGATTTATTTTGTGCGAAATTGATTCTATGGATATTCTTCTCTCTCTTCTTAGGGATGTTTACATCTCTAACGGGGATCTCAACAGCAGGCTTGGTCTTTTGAATCTTCTTGTATTTCCTTGTTTATTTAGGCATTTCTTTGGATTGTGTTTCTCAATCGGATGAATACTATGGACTTGCTCCAAGAAAAACGTCCTTATATGGATCTCTTTTCTCACATATGTGTCTGTATGGAGCATGGTGAATCTGTCAATCATATCATGATTTATTGTAAGTTCTCAAGATTTCTATGGGCTTACTTTATGTCTAGAATGATGCAGTACAATGGGGAAGATACCAAAAATTGGTGTAGAATAATTCCAAAACCCTCAACCAATGGTTAGATTTAAAGTGCGGAAGAATTTAGCACTTCAAGTAGCCACGGAAATTTAAGAATTAGAAAATAAAATCACAAAAAGAAGATTAGAAGGGTTTAGAACAGAAAATGAGGAGAAATAGAAGAAAAGAGCCCAAAAGGGCATTTATGAAAATTTGGACAAAATCTAAAAATTACTAAAATGCCCCTTTAACACATCAAAAAAATCCAAAAATTTCAGAGTAGTTTCTAACGTGTTCAAGGGTTCTACAATTAAAATTTCATGAATTTCCGATAAGTTTTGATAGGTAAATTGAAGTATTTCATAAACTTGAAGGTGCTTGAATGTAGGTTTCAAGTGGCAGAAGAATAAGAGAAGATAATAGAAATAAAGAGAGGGTGAGATGTACACATATGCACTTTGGTGTGTTATAATCCACATAGAGAGAAAGGGGAGGCTAAGAAATGGCCCCAACCTTTGAAGAGGAGAATATGGCTACAGCCACACTTGGGAACACCCAAATCTTCAAAAACTTGTTTATTCTTCACTATCAAATTATAAGGGAGGG
>JAOXJP010232482.1:0-10462 GCA_025762735.1 Platanus orientalis | reverse complement strand
AAATTTTGTGGCTACTTGTTTGTTTCTAAATTCTATTCTTGATTTCTTTGCTTCCGCATCCTTAATTTAAATTATTTGAGGTTTTGGAAAATTATTCTACATCAATTTTTGGTATCTTCTCCCTTGTCCAGCATAAACAATTATTATTATTACCAAACAAAAATTTAAACCCAAAATAACCTTAGATAAGCCCATCAAAGTATGGGCTGTTCCACAACCTGCATTAGAATCATTTTAAGGAATTGAGAGAATATAGTGTATCTCTAGCCAGTAATGTAAACCCTATGCAACTGGCATTAAATTTAATATTTTCTTACAAGGATTTAATATTGATTTTATAATTTTATTCCAACCCAATTATAGATGTTAAAATCAAATGGTTTTTTTACACAAGTTCTTCTAAAGATGCATAGTTATCCACATACATCTCATGTAAGGCCAAAATCTAAGATATGGCTACCCTCTGTAATATAATGGGAGTGAAGCATACAAATGCCACTATCTGCCTCTATATAGGATAGGACCCTTAACTGATTGAATACCACACCTAAGAGACTGTCCATATTAAGGACCAACCTGATCTGATAACCTCAACTGTGTATATTTGCTGAATTCATTTGGACTGATTGGATCCCACCTAAAAGACTGTCTATCTGTCAAAATTCTTGGTTACTTCTCTTGTATAATATTCAGGTTAATTTAATAATTTATTGAGTTTATTCACTTTATTGTATGTAGTTATACTTGATCGCTTATAATTATTTATTTCCTATTAGTATATCACTTATTAACTTATTATTCCTATTGTATTTTTTAACAATTTCATAATATTTTTTCTAACGGTTTTAAAATTGCTTTCAGATTGCAATATACTCACTTCATAGTCATTTTATAGTGGTTCCCCAATTACGATTACCAAACACCTCATGATCACTTCCCCAATTTCATATTTGCTTCGCGATTAAGCATCACTTCTTAATTGTTTCTTGATCTTGCTTCCAAGGATTTATTGAGCCTTGCTTTCATGTCACTTCTCACTCTGCTAACTATGGTTTAACCTTAGCTGTTGTTCGTCAGTCCTTATCCCATGAGCAAAGTAGCCGGATTTTGACAACCATGCTGAAACAGTCTACAGAGTTGGATAATAGTAAAGACTGGGTTCTTTTGGGTGCTAAAAGTAAAGAGTTTTTAGGACTTATGTTTTGTGGACATTAGATCAAATTGACTAATCTTGTTATTAGCCCTTAGATCTGCGTTTTGGGGGTTTTCTTATAGTCCTCATACTCGACCCGATCTACATAGTAAAGCATTTTTTTTTTTTTGGAGTTTTATTTCCTCTTCTTAATAAAACTCCTGGTTTATCAGTAAAAAAAAAAAAAAATTCATGAAGTACCTGCAAGATCAGGATGTGTCTGTGTAAGCTTTAACCAATCCATTGGGCTATATCCTTTCTCAAAAGGAACCTTCGCACGAGCTGCGGGCTTTTTTATAGCAGTCTTCTGTTTCGGTAATTCCTTAACTGAATCTCCAGAATTAGCTGATACCTTCTGTTTTGATGATTCACTCAAATCTTTTGGTGGTGACATATCAATAACATTAAAAGACAGAGAACCAACAGTTCCCTGCTTGTTAGAGGTGGCTTTATCCAAGGACTTATCTTTCCAGAGAAAACCACCTTTCCGATTATTATCAGAACCATTAGGGAAATCGTCCTTTATAGTAATACCACCAATGTTAGGCACAGTTTCCTGTGCTCCCAAACTGTCTTGATTGACAGTTAAACCAACCTAAACAAAAAACAAAAAATAGTAATGGGATTGACGTGGTGGTGCAAGCAGATATAAAACTATAAAGCCATTCCATGAAAAGTCAATTAAACTTGCCTGACAAAAGGTGAAATCATCGTCATCACCCATCTCACTCTAAATTCAGTCTTTAGTTGTTCAAAGCTATCTGTCCTGTAAACAGATAGTTTACCAATAGGTTAGCCTGTCATCAATTGCCATTAGTTCAATTTAAGAAAAGACACTACTTGACCTAAAACCTTATAAATATAAAACTCCTATAAACAAGCATGAGTAATAAACGTACCTGATAAACAAATAGAAGACATAGTTTGTACGAGAATTCAATAGAATTGTCAAAACTAAAAATGAAAATCCAATAGATTCTACATTTGCTGACTAATTCATCATTTTTTTTAAAGATTATTAAAAATAAATATGTATTATTAGTATAAGAGTATAAGAATTTCTTAATTTATAGAATCGAATCTATTGAACTTAGAAAATTTTCTATATAAAGCAAAGAAAACTGAGTACATAACGAACTCCTTTTCTCTGTGACTGCCCTTATAACATTCTGTTCTGGTCGACTAATGCACTTGCAAACGACATAATCAGATCAAGCAACAAAGTTTTCATCATTTACTGCTACAGATGTGTTTCTGGCTAATATTCTGTTAGAATTAACAAGTAACCCGATCATATTTTCTAAAGACGTGATAAGCTCACCAGTTTTGCTTAAGGCATACCCTCAACTCCTTATTGTTGCACAACCGGTGGAGGGTACTCAGTACTCAATCAACCAAGGACAGAATGCATGTTAATACAGGGTTGGCAATGGTGTAAGCAAGAAAATTCCCTTCCAACAGGCTGCTACATGTCAACCCACTCCACACATCGCCCAACAAGAAGGGGTTGAAAGGATACCTAAAATTGATCCAGTAAGGATTCTTTTTTACCCTATTTCCCATATTGATAACCTCACTAAATGTGGTTGGGGCATTCCTTCAACCCCATTGTTTTGCACAACCGGTGAAGGTCGGGCGGGGCACCATGCCCCAGGGTTAGGCATGCCAATGCGTAGTAAGGCATGTTAATAGGGAAATCCCTTCCCCACCGGTTTCCCCTCAATAATGCAAGCTGCAAAATTTTATTGATTTAGAAAAGATAAAGAAATAATTAAGGGATATCTCAGATGAAGAACGAGTTCTTGGCATTATTAGATTATATGAAGTTAAGAGAAATTCTCCGTGAAAACCTTCTGAAACATACAAAAAGAGAGAGAGAGAGATAACAATAAAATAATACAGGAACAAATATGAGTGAAATGAATCTTTGGTTCTACGGATTCAAAAAAGTGGCAATAAAATTGGACTTTTTTCCATCGAAAAACAGAGAAATGAAACAAAGCGGGAGAAAGAAAAAATGTACTTGATCGTCCACCGCAGGTCAGCAATGGTCTCCTCCTTCAAATTCAAATCCTGCAAACATGAACAATAAAATAAAATAAATATTGAAAATTTCCTTTGAAACCAAAAGAAATATAGAAAGAATTAAATTTTACTTTGATGAGAAATGGTTATAGTTTAGCTCTGATCGTATACTGATTATCCCTACTTTATGACTCTTCGCGTTATTTTAGAGCACAAATAGTGAAAATGAATAAGTGAAGAAATAAAAAATTTATGGAAACAAAAATTTTACGAATTAGGGCTTCTTCGATTACAGACGCTGAGACGACGAAGAAGAGGAAGATGATGGAATTTTTTTCTTTATTTTATGACGTTACGGAAATACCCCTAAGGAAAAATGACCATGAGTTACAATATACAATTTTTTTGTTATTGCCAGTCGCCAAATTGGAAGTTTGACTTCACTAACTTTTTTCCTTTTTCACATTTGACCTGATGGACACGTGAAGAACAAGCTACAACAATTGGCCGGGGTTGGCCTACTACACGGCTTGGCTTCTGTGTGCTCAGAATCCTTGCATAATACATGTGCAGGGACATGGGACTGGTTTGTAACGGGATTTACACTTTTTGGGGCACGTGCTTATCATTTTTGGTGCTGATGTAAGCACTTAAAAGTCCTTGTACACATATTGTGCATGAATTTTGTGTGCACATAAGCCAAGGGAGCTTCTAAAAGCACCTCCAAAAGTGCTTTCCTCCTCCCCCCCAATCTATCTCTCTTTGGCATCTCTAAATAATTCGTCATGACGATTAATGGAAATTTCACTAGAATGTTTCGAAAAATTATGAAAATTTCAATCTATGTTGAGCATGATTACACTCTCTGGACTAAAATAACTATATAAAGCATTTAAGTCATGTACAGATAATTTAAAATAATATGCAAATGGTTACTAGTCATTTTTTTAGACAAATGACTATCAAAAATGTCATAATTCATCTTAAATTAGTTATTTTGTAAACAAACTTTATATAACAAAGTTGGAGAATAGTTTTTGTAACACATATCTAGCTTATGCATATATACTCCAAAAAAAAAAAAAAAGTCTGCGTCCCTACCCAAAAAAGAAAAGAGAATGATTATCTGTGACCAAAAAGTCTGTGTCCCTTTATGACCATACAATAGATTGACAAATGGCATGTTTTTGAATGTGGTGCCTTTTTTTAGACACCTATTTTTTAATTGCGCACTTTTTATTTTATGCTTCTAATTCAAACACACGACATGTCAGCCTTTAGCATGGTCTCACATTTTTTGGTCACAGAAACATTTGTTTTGAAAAAGAACCATGATTTAACCGGGAGATTTGGCCAAGCCCTCCCTCCCTCTCTAGGTGACATTGATGGGGTGATAGGATGTGATAATGCTAGCCACTTCATAACCCTTCATTTGTCACAAACGACGCGATCGGGAGGTTGTACGATTATCCAAACCACGTATGGTGACCATATCACAACCAAACATTGAATGTGGTCCGCGTTTTATCCTTTCGTTTGTGGCGATCGGAGTCTCCGACTGCTTTAACTTTCCTTACCTACACGACCGGGTTGTCAACAGATCTCAAGTATTTTGTCTTAATTACCCTTGTACAACCATTACCGTTGAAGTTTCGAACATAGTTTTGAAAACCAAACCATATCGAGTCAATCAAATTGGTTTAACCAAAATCCTAAACAGCTGTATAAAACTCAAAATTGTAGCCTGTCAAAAAGCACATATAACAGCTAAAACTGATGAAACCAGTCGATTTTTTTTATGAACCCACTTCTAAAAGAGCAAACCGTTTTTTTTATTTTTTTTAATTCTTTTATAGCCTGTTTGGCAGGAGAGTGGATTGTATCACAGCTCTTAATGAACACTCCTCTCTGCATCTGTCAAGGGGCAGGCACATCCCCCCCCCCCCACGAAAAAAAAAATAAAAAAAAATATTACTGATGTACCAACCCCCTGATAGGGGCAGAGAAGAGTGTTCATTAAGAGGAGCGGATACAATTCATTCTCGTTTGACAGCTACTTGTAATGTAATAATTTCATTTGAGTTTTTTAAGACATTTGTAGCCACGAGGTGATTGTTTGTAATCAATTCATTCAAATTTATACTGATTTGTTAACTACAAATAGAAATGAAGTCATCTTAGGTATTTCTAAAAAATGAAATGATTAATGTTATCAAGCACAAACCAGTGGAAACTCAAATGAAATGATTATATTATGGCCGAATACAATCTTAGCAAATTTAGAAATGTATCTTTCTAAATTCCAATCCCATTTTCCAAAATTTGTTTTAATTTTTTGCTATTTTATTACATTTATAAGTATGTCCAACAATTAAAAATCCGGTCATAAGCCTTATAATGCATTATAATTGTTTTATTTTTTGGTATTTTATTAGATTTTACTTATAATTGAAGGGAACCACGGTTAGATTATGAAACCGACAGTTGAACCCGGTTGGACCTGAACACCTTACCGGTTGATGGCTGATCTGGTTCTCAAAACTATGGTTTGGAACTCCAAAGGATGTAGTTTTCCGTAATTTCACTCAATGTTTCTCCTCTTTCTTAACCTGAAACATCTACAACTAGAGACCAAGAGTGCCGTTCTTTGACTGGCTAGTCATCAAGAAACACAATCGTGAAGATTGGTCCACATGGCGAGAATCTGGAAGTCCTTACGTTCCAGATCGCATATTGTTAAGTCACGGACTCTGGTTTCGTCGTGTAAATAAGGAAAATTTAGATCTACGCAGAAGCAGAGCTTCTTTTCATCTCTCGCGTCCACCGTGCTTCTTCTTTTTCTTCTTCGTGAGTCGACACTAAAGTAGCTGGAATATCTCGCTTACTGAAATCATGCCCGCCGGAGGATTTTCTGCTCCGGCTACCGCCGGGGTTGAGTTCGAAGCTCGGATTACACCGATCGTTATCATTTCTTGTATAATGGCTGCAACCGGAGGTCTAATGTTCGGTTATGACGTCGGAGTTTCAGGTTTCCTTCTTCAGTTCCTCAGATCTCGATTTCTGCTTCTTCGTTTTATACTCTAATACTGATACTACTGCTTCTTCTTTTCTCAGTGTTTTCTGCTATTGTTCATCTCGTTCGTTTAAACAATTTTAGGAGAAAGTAATGTAGAATTTCCAGGATGAGTGTTGATTTGATTTTCTTTCCTTTTGTTGCTTAGATTCGTAAAAGATAAATCTTGCAGAAAGTGAAGGTTTTCGAGTAAACTAGTGAAATGAATTCGGTTGGATGGTGAATTTGTTGTAGAAAAATTATTTTGATGATCAGATCTATGTAATGGAATTTTGATGAATAACGCTATTTTCTGGAATTCAAGGTAAAAGAAGAAATTAAAATATAAAAAAAATGAAAGAGACAATGATAGGACAAGAATATTATTGAAACTTAAATGAAAAGTATATATGTTTCTTTTAATTTGAAGGTAATCTTGAATCTGGAGTGAAGGAAGATAGCCATAAAACAAAGTTTCTTAAAAGAACTGTTAAATTAAGGATTATATTAAAAAGAATTTAATTTCTCTTTTAATTTGATGCAGGAGGTGTAACATCTATGGATCCTTTCTTGGAAAAATTCTTCCCGGTCGTTTACCGGAGAACCAAGGAGCCTGGGATTAACAGCAATTACTGCAAATACGATAATCAAGGACTACAAATGTTCACTTCATCTCTCTATCTGGCCGGTCTGACGGCGACCTTTTTTGCATCTTACACCACTAGAAGGCTCGGCCGGAAGCGGACGATGCTTATGGCCGGGATTTTTTTCATACTTGGTGTGATACTAAATGCGGCGGCTCAGGACCTCGCAATGCTGATAATAGGAAGGATACTCCTCGGTTGTGGTGTCGGTTTCGCCAATCAGGTTTTTTTATACCCATATTCTTAGACTATATATACGATTCAAGAAGATGTTATAGGATTCTCTGTGGTCACGGCACGTGTTGTGACTATGTTGCAGTAACAACTGAGTGACGTGCGGCAGAAAAGTTGTCAGGGCCAATGCTCCTTTCCGCCTTTGTTTTTTACCACACGTTACTGGTTACTGCAACATGGTTGCATCAGTGTGTCTCTTTGAATGTAAAGCCGATTTTCTGCATCGATGCTAAAGCACCGGGGCACTGGGTGACATGCGGTGAAAAAGTGAAAAACACAAGCACCGGATTCATAAGATGTGTTTTTCACTTTTTCTCCACGTCTGCCTGGTGCTTCAGGGTCGCTGCAAGGTTCGATGCTACAGGAAATCTGCTTTACTTTGAATGGTACATCTGTTAGGCTGCTATATGGACCCCGGTCCTGTTTGGTTACAGTCACATGCCAAGCCCATTTGGAGCTGTTATAGGGAGGTGTTGAAAAGCATAACTATGATTCAGGGGTCAAGACTGTTATCCATACAAGACTATCTTGGTAAATACTCAAGGGTTTTATTGGGCCCAAAGAATTAGCTATGAATAATGAAAGTGATAAGCACGCCCTAAATGGTGTAAGTCACTTTTTCGGTGCTGATGTGGCCGCTCCTAACGCCATCCGAACATATTCATTCAGGGGGTGTTTGTACCAAATCAGAGCCCTTTATAGGGGTATCATAGGAAACAAAAGTAGATAAAACCCCTAGGTATTTACCTAACTACCCATTGCTAGCCTTGTATTATATTCACTAAAAATTAGGTGAGAATGAATCTTGTGAAAACGGCATCAGGGTGCGGACACATCAGCACCGAAAAGTGATAAGTGCCCCCAAAAAATGCAAATCACTTTTCGGTACTGATGCATCAGCCCCTCTGGTGCCGTTTTCACGGTTCTCACAAGATTCGTTTGCACATAATCCAAACCCATTATATTGGCATGACATCTCTCTAATCAGCCGCGAGATAATTGGAATTCTCAAGGACTATTCTATTGCAATAGCAAATGTTCTATTCCTAATTTGTCCGCTCTCTTGTGTCCCAAGACACAGGCTTGGGGGTGTATATGTTAAAAACTGTAAAAGCAGTTTCCAAAAAAGACATCACATGCCAGCCTCCGAATGGGAACAGTGGGAACAAATTATTTGCTCCTTTCGATGGCACGGAGAAGCCCCCAGGCTTTGGGTGTCTTCTTAATGAACGCCTAAGGTCCTTCGGCATGCATGGGCAGACACGTAACGTCAAAAAATGAAAATCGTATCTCCCAAAATATCTTCCATTTTCCTAATGTAGAAGATATCTGTCTGTAGATTCCAACCAGACGGTTGACAGCCCTCACATAATTCACGTGCCTTTTTAAATATCTTCCATTTTATATTAACCAGCTAAATAAATAAAACTTTATAGTAAAATCCTTCAAATATAGTTGATGATGAGAGGACATTTGGACGTTGGTGGGATATGGGGTCCGTATGTTTCATCAGGTGTTGAAAAAATTGGATGATTTTTTTTTTTCGGTCCCTCAATTGACCATACACAAGAAAAGTTCCTCACGATTGCCATCAATGATCCACAACTTTAATTTTTGTTTCGTAAGATTTTACACTTTAAACAAGACGAGGGCTACGCGGTCTTTCAAAATGCTAAAGACCTTCGAACCTTTACTTTGAACTTTTATGTAAAGCTATTATCCCTTACCAAAGCTATGTTTCCATTTAATCTGCCACTATAGTGACCTGCCTTATCCGTTTGGAAAAAAATGTGGGAGTACTTTGCAACTTTCAACTATGCTCGGAAAGGGATGGTATGGTTGCTTTGCCTTTATTTTTTTTTATTTTATTATTTGGATAATATATGGTTGCTTTGCTTTGAAACAAGGTTTTAAATGGAACAACGGAAACTTTAAGAAATTTTGTAAAATTAAAAAATTATATAATATCATATGTTATAGGGGATAATGATCGTTTGTTTTGAGAGAGACCTCTATTATCTTCCATTGATTGACACATGATGTGTATTTGATGTCTTTTATTGATCACCTACTTTTTAATTGAGAGAGAGAGAGAGAGAGAGAGAGAGAACTGTATAATAGATATTAGTAAAATATTTATTTTTAATTTATTTATATTATTTGATTAAAAATAATTTTGGCCAAATCTAAAATCTGATTGATGCGAAATCTTATCATTTTGATTTTGTTCATGGGAAAACAAACTAAAATTTCAACAAAACAATAAATCACATTTCTAGAAATGTTTAAGAAGTGTGTGATTTTAACTTCTCTCTCTAGAAAATCTTGATTCCTTTATCCGGACTAGTTGGGATTGGGTGTACCCCCTTAAAGAACAAACACATCAGTACCAAAAAAGTGATTTACATTTTTTGGGGGGCACTTTTCATTTTTCGACACCAATGTGTATACCCTTGATAAACCTTTGGCATTTCTTTTGGTCCAATTTGTTTCAAATCAATACTTACATGGAATTCACTTTTTTTTTTCTTCTGTAAATGAGTTTTTCTAATTGTTTGATAAGATTGGAATACCACCCTCAATCACTGTGTTTTCCATCAAGGGTTTGAAAATCCCCTTTTAATCGCAGTAGAATATTCTGACCATTTTAGTTGAATTTTAATAGAAATCTGAAAGGAAAGCATTTCAACAGTCCATGCAAGAAATCCATTGTCGTATCAGATAATAGTATGAAATAAAATCATATTCTGATTCCTTTTCCTATTGAGTTAGATTCTTGGGTGGTATTCTAATGCTTTCCTTTTCTAGTTAAATCCCATGAAACAAAGAAAGCTTTAGAGGTAATGGACCGTAATAGGAAGAGAGAAAACCAACATGGGAATAGGTGGCAAAGTAAAGTATGAAAAAATCATAATGTGTGTGCCAATGCATGTGATTGCAAGCTAAAGGCAATAAAGTGTGAAAAAATTATTTTTCACTTCAATTCCTCACACTTTACTTTCATTTGACAAGAAAAGACAGTAAAATAGTTTATAAAGATGGTGACAAAAGGTGGTAAGGGGTGGAAAATTTTTATTTTCTAAAACTGTTTTGCTTAGTAGTTTTTCCATCTTTAATCGTGCAATAGACAAGCAAATTTGTTGCTTGGATTTTATGCCGATACCTAACGTTCTTTAATTTCTGTCGATGATCAAACAGGTGGAAACATCAGCGTCAAAAGTGATTTTCACTTTTTGGAGGTGAGTGTAAATCACTTCTGACATTGATGTGGACGCCCCTTGACTTAGGCATTTTCTATGCTGAGCATAGAAAAGC
>JAOXJP010232481.1:0-10462 GCA_025762735.1 Platanus orientalis | reverse complement strand
TACATCACCAAGATCTCAGAGCCCAAGAAAATCATTTTTCTACCTGACACCAACCAAGTGTCTACCTTGAATGGACATTTCCCCGAGCATATTCCCCCTCCTAAATATGAGCAGTTTCTCATGCACATGTGGGATACGGCCCCAAATAGCCCAATCACAACTCTTCCCCTGACATCAACATATACAAGGAAGGTTCAGCAACTCATGACCCATTTCTATTCCCTTATATCATCCCACCACCATCACTACATGCCCAGCTCACTAACTTTTCATCCCCTCACCAAGTCATCAACATCCCTCCACCTACCAGAATACAATTTATGTTGAACCGAGTCCCCTTAGGCTATCTAGTTGAGGAAGTGGCAAATCTAGAACTATCAAGAGACGAGCTGGAAGAGCTCACCCCCTTCATCACCAGGTCAGGCAAAGTTTCTAAGTCAGTCACATATCTGCATCCCAAGGGCAAAGGGAAAGAAATGATGATACAAGAAAAAGTTGAGACAAAGGTACAAAAATATACCAGAGAGGCAGAGGAAAAGAGAGAGAATGAGATTTTCAAGTCAGAAATTCAAAAATCTCACATATTCTTGATTGAGTAGTTATCCAAAATGCTAGCACAGGTTTCAATCTTATGCCTTCTGTTGACGTCAGAGCAGCACAGAGAAAGATTCCTGAGCATATTCAGGAAGTCCTTTGTAGATGCCTCCTCACACCGGATAGGTTGGAAAACATGGTGGCCAAAATTATCAACACCATGAGTCATCACATTCTTAGAGGATGAGATTCCTAAGGGCGACACTGTGCACAACAGAGCCATCTACATCACAGCACGCCACTCCGACATGTGTACTTCCCTCATTTTGGTAGACAATGGGTCTGCCTTGAACATCTGCATGAAGGATACACTGGATACATTGGGAGTTCCCTTAGACCATGTAAAACCCAACCCATGTGACATAAGAGCCTTCAAAAACTCAGTTAGTCTCGTCCAAGGAGAAGTGTTCATTCCCCTGGTGATAAAAGGGAGAATGTTCCAAATTCAGTTTCAAGTGCTGAGCATACCATCCTCCTTCACAATGTTGTTGGAAAGACCGTGGATTCATCAGGCGGGCATCATCCCATCCACTCTTCACCATAAAGTCAAATTCATCATTACTGATGAAGTCATCACAGTACTGGCAGACACAGATGTTATCATGATGACAGGCCAAAAGATATTGGGAGTTCAAAACTTACAAGCTCTGAACATTTTCACCGCATACCAATTCGAGGTTGTGCATACTGAGAAAGAGGCAACAGAGCTAAAGAGGAAGGCTGAAATACTTCCACGTAAGTTCCACATGATGGCCAAGATGAAGTTCTATCCAAACAAAGGCCTAGGAAAACATTCCCAAGGAAAAAAGATCCCCAACAAAGCTGTTAGAGTGTCATACAAGGCAGGCCTAGGGTTCAAACCTCCCATCAAACATCAATTCAAGAAGAAGAAGAAGAAGAAAGTCGGCTACAAGACTACACAGCACTTTATACTTGCTTTTAAATTATCCAAGACTTGTACTACCTTACCAATTGAATCATCAGCTCAAATAGAACCACCCAAGCTCAATACAAAACATGCACCAACATAACTCATCATCATTCTCCCTCCAACCACCAGTAAACACTATGCCTGCCATCTCGAGGCTGGTCCTCATACCCGTTTATTCAGCACCAAGCCATCCATCCCTGAGGTTGGGGAAAGTTCAACCCCCAACACCTCAGAACATAGGGAGGACAATCTAACTCCTCTAAGTCTACGCTCTCTCCTGGGCAATGTCATGGAAGCACTGTAATTAATTATTGGGAGTGGAGATTTAGACTTAGACGAGCTTGACCCTGACCAGGTCAACATGCGAAAACATGGGCACCCGTAGAAGCCGAAGAGTATATCCAAAAAGCTAATTCCACAGCAGTAGAGGACCAGAACCAAGTGATGGATTAAATGATTAAGAAAAAAGGCTAGGAGAAGCCGACTTTACCCCACTCTTGTTGATATTTTCAATTTGTAATAAGAACTATGTAGACTTGATCCCTAATGACTCATGAATTGTCAAAGCATTTGATCAGTGCACCTGTAAGGGGTACGTAGGCAACCTGAGACATAGCTTCAGGCCCAATCACTTTTGAAAAAAATCCTTTTCTATTTTCTTTACCCTTATAGTCAAAGGACTACGTGCGGCTTGATCTTGACAGACCAATGTTTCCAGAAGCACTTATGCTAAAATTCAAGTATATAGGCAACCTGAGAAGTAACTTCAGGTTCAACTACATTTAAAAAAATGTAATTTTGGTCCACCCCCGAGACCAAAACTACACGCAACTTAATCCCGGTTGAACAAGCTTTTCTAAGCTTATGATCAGCACAAACATCAGGTATGTCGGCAACTTCAAGCATGATTCCAAGTCTAGTTGCTTCTCGGGTATTAAATACCATTTTCATGTAAATCAATACTAAAAGATTTTCTTTCAAAAATAGGAACAAGAAGATTAGAATGATGAGGAAATAATGTCAAAAGATGTGATCGAGGCCTTTGAGTGCCAAGAGAACCAAAATCTTCCATTGGTAGATGACCTCTAAGAGATCAATCTTAGGTCAGAAACCATGCTTAGAGTTGTAAAAATTGGGACCCCTAGCACTTCAGATCTGGGGCATGCCCTGTTAAATCTACTTTAAGAGTACATAGACATCTTTGCAGGGACCTATGCAGACATGCCTGGTCTGAACACAGACCTTGTCACCCATAAGCTTCACACTAACCCAAATATCCATCCCATCAAACAAAAGGCTAAGCGTCTATGACCAAAGTGGTCCCTGGCCCTCAAAGAAGAAATTCAAAAACAACTAACCACAAGCTTCCTTTTGTCTGTCCAATATCCCCATTGGTTAGCCAACATCGTCCCTATACCCAAGAAGGATGGTAAGGTCCAAATGTGTATAGATTACAAAGACTTGAACAAAATCAGTCCCAAAGATGACTTCCTCTTACCCCACATTGATGTGCTCATAGATAGTACTGTTGGACACGAGATGATGTCCTTCATGGATGGGTTCTCAGGCTATAATCAGATCAAGATGTCCCTAGAGGACCGTGAGAAGACTACTTTTATAACCCCTTAGGGCACATTCTGTTACAAAGTGATGCATTTTTGTCTCAAGAATGCAGGGGCAACATATCAACGAGCCATGACCGCCCTCTTCCATGATATGATCAACAAAGAAATAGAAGTCTATGTAGATGACATGATTATCAAGTCCCATCACAAAGAAGATCACCTAATGCATCTACAAAAGCAGTTTTCCCATCTAAGGAAATACATATTGAAGCTAAACCCGAACAAGTATATCTTTGAAGCCTCTCACGGAAAATTGTTAGGCTTCATCATCAATGAAAGAGGCATAGAAGTCAACCCCTCCAAGGCCAAAGCAATCATTAGAATGCCTATGCCTTACATGGAGAAGGATGTATGCAATTTCTTGAGTCATATCCAATACATCAGTTGTTTCATTACTAAGCTCACTCCCATTTATGAGCCCTTGTTCAAACTACTAAGGAAGAATGTTCAAACCCAATAGAACAACGACTGCTAAATTTCTTTTGATAAGATCAAAAATTATCCGATAAGCCCACCTGTATTGATCTCTCCAGAGCCAGACTACCCATTGATTATATATTTGACCATGCATGACAACTCCATGGAATGTGTGCTAGGACATCATGACAAGATAGGAAAGAAAGAACAGGCCATCTATTATCTGAGCAAACATTTCGTGGACTACAAAACCAAATACACACCTCTTGAGAAAACCTGTCTCTCTTTAGTCTATGTCACCAAAAGACGTTGGCATTATTTCCTTTCATACAAAGGATATGAATTTCTAATTTCTCAGATAAATCCCATCAAGTATTTATTCGAGAAACCTGCAACCACAGGAAGAACTGCCCTATGGCTTATAATGCTATCAAAATTTGACATCACGTATATCTCACAAAAAGCTATCAAGGGGCAAGTCATAGCTGATTTCTTAGCAGATGGACCAGTAAATGAACCTTTATCCTTAAAATTTGACTTCCCAAATGAGCACATACTTTGTGCTGAAGTTAAATCAAACAAGATAGTTAGATGGAAGATATGCTTCGATGGAGCCATCAGTCAGTTAGGTTACGAAATTATAGCCATGCTCATTTCCCCTAAGTTCACTTTTGGAGTCTAGTGTCTCAAGTGAAGATGAGGGAGACTATAAAGAAGAGGAGACTTATGATGCATAAAAGGCATTTGATGACCTCTTTGCGCAAAGTGTTCAGTTGGAAAAGAAAAACAAACAACTCGAAAGGGAAATCATTGAGTTGACTAAAAAGTTAAAATCCCTTGAAGACACTATCTCCACTCTTAAATAAGAGTCTTCTTCAGAAAGTGAAAAAGAGAATGATCTTTCCAAAAAAACTACTTGCTCCTATGTGAAAAGGAAGAGATGAGCTTAAAAATAGTATAACTAGAAAAGAGGCTCAATGACTCTAGACTATTTCTAGGCCTAGAAAAAGACAATAGGAAGCATAAAAAGAAAATACTCCTTGAGGAAAATAAAAAAAATTCCACCAAGGTTCTTGAACTTGAGGAGAGGCTCAAAAATCTTAAGGAAGAAAATGATAAGTCTCATAGTGATGACACACTCATCCAAGAGTTGGAAGACCAAGTCAAAATACTAAATGAGTGGAACAAGGTTCTCAACTTGACTTGTGCTCTACTCACAAGGAAGTCCCTTGATTACCTCAAAAAAATCAAGGAGCTTGAAAGATAAGAAGAAGAACATCTCAATGTTTGCCCAAGGAAATGGGAAGTTTGAGAAGATACTCAAAAGGGGCTAAGAGCATAGGGATATGACCGGACTTGGTTATTTCGAGGTCATTACCTCTTCCTCAACTCAAAGCCTAAGAATGGCTTTGTCAGGGCCAAAGGATCTACTCAACCACCTCCATAACCTTCCTATAAAGGAAAAGAAAAGGTGGAGCCTCTAAGACCTTTCAAAAGGTTAAACAAGATTGAAAAGAAGACATCTATCTCACTCAAAGGTAAAGCACCTATGAGATAAGGTAGAGATTGGGAGACATTCATGCAACCCCAATCAAGATCCTATGCATAAGTGGTTGGGAGTAAACTTCAAACCAACCAAGCATCTTCCTTTCAAGGAGCTCAAGGAATGAGCAAGCCTTATTCTTATGCCAAGGAAGCATGAAATAAATTTCAAGCACATAAGGCTTCCACTTATGAAGGAGTTCATGGGAATGCCTCCACTTCTAGGAAGACTAAGGTGCAACCTAGTTAATTTTAGAATCCTATAAGAGGCCCTCAATCCTTCTACAATGAACAATTTAAAATGAAGATAACATAATCTCATGCACCAAGAAGACCCACATTTTATTACTATTATTATGGCTTAGAATGGCATATTAATGTGGATTGTAAAAAAATGACAAATGACATTAAGTTTCAAAGAATGCAGGCAAAGAAAACACCAAATGGGAAGAATGTCAAGAGGAGAAACTATTTTCAAAATATTAAAAATAAAAACCTTCAAAGAAAGAATGACATAGCCCAACAAAATGCCAAATAGAAAGCCTCTCAACTTCCCAAGGTTAAGAGAGCTTGAGTAAGGAAGGATAACCCAAAGTGTTTGATCATTCACACCGCACTAAGAGCCAGAACCTCATCATGGTAGTACCTTGATAGTGGGTGCACTAGTCACATGTTAGGTGAGAGAAAACTCTTCACCAAACTTGAGGAAGCTCAAGGTGGATATGTCACCTTTAGTGATGGATAGACCACCAAAATCCTTGGGGTGGGAACAATAATAGCCCCTAAGATTTCACAACTCACCGAGGCCCTTTATGTGCAAAGCCTTAAGCACAACTTGATTGGCATTGATCAAATATGTGATAAAAGCTATAAAGTGTAATTCGAAAAAAATGGATGTGTGATCAAGGATCACAAATAATACAACACCCTAGCCGAAGGGGTCAGGACAAGTGATAATTGCTATGTCATTGACCCACATTCCCAACAAGAGGACACTTGTCTTTTGACCCAAAAGGATAAGACTAATCTTTGGCATCAAAGATTAGGCATCTCAACTTTAGAGACCTTGCAAGACTTAGCAAGAAAGGGATAGTCAAGGACCTTCAAGCTAAGCAAGGTTAACAACCCAATATGCAAAAGTTGTCAAATGGGGAAACAAACTAGAATCTCATACAAGAAAGTTACATCAATTGGGACTACTAGACGCCTAGAACTTCTTCACATGGACTTGGCCGGTCCAACTAGAACCGTGAATCTAGGAGGAAAGAAGTATTTCATGGTCATGGTTGATGATTTCTCTAGGTACACATGGGTAGCATTCAAAAAGAGAAATCTGAAGCCTACAATGAATTCATAAAGATTTGTAAACGGATTCAAGTTGAGAAAGATCTAACCATAAAGAGAATCCATAATAACCATGGAAGAGAATTTGAGAATCATAAATTCTCAAGTTAGTGTGAAGAGTTAGGAGTGAAACATGAGTTTTCAACCCCTAAAACTCCCCCAACAAAATGGGGTGGTCAAAAGGAAGAATAAGACTCTTCTAAACATGGCTACAACAATGCTTTTAAGCAAAAACATAGGCATGAGGTTTTGAGATGAGGCAATTAACACTGCGTGTTATATCTCTAACTGAGTCTACCTTAGACTAGGTACATCCAAAACCTATATAAACTGTAGAGTGGTAAAAAGCCAACTATCAAATACTTTAAGGTATTTGGCAACACTTGTTATGTTCTTCGAGATAGAGAACATCTAGGCAAGTTTGATGAGAAAAGCGATGAGGTCATGCTCTTAAGATACTCCACAACCAACAGAGTCTACCATCTCTACAACATTAAATCTCGTTCGGTGGAAGAGTTAATCAATGTGATGGTAGATGACCTTGAGGCAACATATGAGCAAGGAAACTTGCTAGTAGTGTAGTCTGACCATGAGAATGAGAGCTCATCTCAAGTGGAGATTGAGAAATCCCAAGGAGATCAAGAAGAGTACTCTTCTCAATCATGTTCCGAGGAAGAAGTCGAAGAGATTCAACTTTAACCCAAGGACAAAAGGCTCAGCAAATGACTATCACGAGGAGGCATCATTGGTGATCCAAACATTGGAGTGAAGATAATGAGACAAATAAAAAATATTCTTAGTCACATTTGTTTCACTTCCAAGATAGAATCAAAGTGTGTTAAAGAGGCTCTAAATGATATAGATTGGATCATAGCCATGTAAGAGGAACTAAATCAATTCTAAAAGAATGATGTGTGATTTTTCACAGAAATGCCTACTAATAAGAATGTCATTGGTACCAAATGGATCTTCAAGAACATACATGATGAACATGGTACAGTGATAAGAAATAAAGCCAGACTAGTTGTCAAGGGGTATGTCCACATAGAAGGCATTG
This sequence comes from Platanus orientalis, assembly GCA_025762735.1. Taxonomy (NCBI): domain Eukaryota; kingdom Viridiplantae; phylum Streptophyta; class Magnoliopsida; order Proteales; family Platanaceae; genus Platanus; species Platanus orientalis. Next base: position 2,952 of record JAOXJP010232481.1, on the reverse strand, counting down.
ATTTTGAGGAGACATTTACCCTTGTTGCAAGGTTGGAGTCCATTAGGATCCTCTCATCTACAGCATGCTATCTAAAATTCAAGCTATATGAAATGTATGTCAAGAGTGCATTCCTAAACGGAATTCTCCAAGAGGAAGTATACGTTGAGCAACCTAGGGGATTTGTTGATCCTCACTTGCCTAACTACTTATACCGGCTCAAGAAGGGTTTGTATGGTCTCAAACAATCTCCAAGAACTTGGTATGAAAGACTCACAAAGTTTCTTCTTGGTCACCATTTTTATTGAGAAAGTGTTTATAAAACACTGTTCATTAAGAAGCAAAACGGTCATATACTCATTGCTCAAATATATGTAAATGACATCATTTTTTTGTTTATCAGTGAGGAGATGTCCCATAGTTTTGCCTAAACAATGAAATCAGAATTTGAGATGAGTATGGAAGGAGAACTGAAGTTCTTCCTAGGTCTACAAATGAAGCAAAAAAATGATAACATCTTTTCAAGTCAAACCAAGTTTACAAGATACCTAGTCTCTAAGTTTGGATTGTGAAAATCCAAACTAGCTAGCACCCCCATTAACACAAGTGACAAGATCACTAAAGACCTTGAGGGAGCTGAGGTCGATTTCACCTACTACAGAAGCATCATTGGGAGTTTACTCTACTTGACTATAAGTAGACCTAACATTGCATTCAATGTAGGTGCGTGTGCTAAATACCAAGCTACCCCTAAAGAATCACATCTTAAGGTAGCTAAGAGGATTATCCGATATGTCCATAGGACTACAGAGTTTGGGCTATGATATCCATTTGATATCACATCTGAGGTTACGGGGTACTCAAATGATGATTTGCTTCATTAATGTATTGACGGTCTTGGCTAATTCTATGTTTTCCTCATAGAGTTTGTTGAAGGCTTCTGAGATATCCTCCTCATCCTCACCTTCTTCTTCACTACTTTCGGAATCACTTTCACCATATGAATCCTTAGGAGTACCAAAGGTCACAAGAACTTTGGACCCAAGTGAGGTTCTTTCCTCACTAAGAAACATTTCATATCTTGATGAAATTAAAACACTTTCATGAGTCTTCTCAATAAGATCTCATGCTTCTTTGGTGGTTCTCAACACACCAATTCTATAGAGTTCATCCAAACTAAGGGCTCGCTGGAAGGCATTTAGTACCTTAATATTTGCACTATAAGCTTCCATTTGGATCTTCCCCACTCACTTTTGGGAGTCGAGGGTTTGGTGTAGCCTTCCACTATAGAACTCCAAACTCTATAGTTCATGGCATTTAAAAAAATCTTCATACGAGATTTTCATTGCCCATAATCACTTATATTAAAGAATGGAGGTGTATAGATTGACATACAAGACTCTTCCTTGGTCATCTAAGGATTCTCTAGTTGTCTAGTTTTCTTCTATGATTCTTTTAAGATTTCTTTATAAAATCTAACTCGAGATGTTAAGCCCTATATGAGTAACCTATGCTCTGATACCAATTAAAATTATTGTGTAATCCTAGAGGGGGTGAATAGGATTTAATTAGAGTTTTAATTCCTTTTACCCCAATCTTAATTAGGTGAGTTAGTTAGTGATGTTCAAGTTTAATTTAACTCACTTAATGTACTTGGTGCTCAAATGTTAATGATTGCAAGTATAGAAATGTAAAAAACAACCACACAAAGATCACACACCGCAACATAAAAATTTATAGTGGTTCCGCCACACTAGGGCCTACGTACACTTTAACTACTCAATTTTATTAATCAATCTTTTATAAAGATTACAATGTATTAAACTAACCTTTCTAAGTCTCGTGCTTGGTGTCTCCGGCAAGCACTGTCTTGGCTGTCTCCGAGCCAAGGTCTTGCAATTCATCGCACGGTATCTCCGACCGTTGACATAAAGGTAAGGTATATGTGCACACCTTAAACTACATGTTTGGTGTCTCCGGCAAGCACAGCCTTGGTTGTTTCTGAGCCAAGGGCTTACAAATTATCACACGACGTCTTTAATCGTTGACTCAAGGGATCAATGGTATGAATACCAAGTTGGTTCTCAATAACCGAATATGATAGTTTAGGTCCAAGTATGAAAATCAATGTCCCAATGTATATAATGGCTCACAATAGCCAAATATGTCAATATGGTCAAGTGTGGGAATCAAGGTCCCAATGTAGAAAATGGCTTTCACTAGCCAAATATGCCAATATGTTCACTAAGGGAAACCAAGTCTCAATGTAGAGAGTGACTCTCACTAGCCAAATATACCAATAGAATAGTCTCTACTTCCGTACAAGGGGAGTGTTTATGAGTGCCTCTAGAGAAGGCAAGTAAACAAGTAGTCACACAACTGAACAAGCCTTTATATAGGCAAATATAAGTGAAGCACTAGAAGGAAAATATCTTAAGTAAGGGAAGCATTGTCCCAATGTAGAAAATGGCTCTCAACTAGCCAAATATACCAAGTGCATGATCTCTACTCAATATCAAGGGAGTGTATGAATGTCTTTAATGAAGGAAAGTATGCAAGTAAATCACACAACTAAGTATGGCCTCTAGAATAGGAAAATAAAACTGAGGCTCATAAGGGTATTATCTCTTGAAATGGTTTTCCAAGGATTCACATGTAGAGTAGTGGTATAAATATACAATAACAAAAAGATAACCATAAACTACCTACAATATAAACAAACTCTAAAATATAAGCAAAATCTTTACCTCAACCTTTTAGGTTGGGAGTTTGTATACTTGAAGATGTAGGAGCACCATCCTCAATCTTTCTCATTTATTCTCTTGCAAAGGAACCCTCTTTTCTGGCCACAAGAGAGAGATAACAACTCTCTTCTTATCTTTTGAAAGCTTGGAACCTTGAATGAAAGTGTAGAGAGAGTGGAGCTTGTAGAGCTCTTTTTCTTGCCCAAAAACCTTTTTCTTTCTCCTTTGC
>JAOXJP010232480.1:0-10462 GCA_025762735.1 Platanus orientalis | reverse complement strand
AAAGAGGGACATGGCAGCTTGTAATTTAACAGCAGATAAGGCTTTAAACAGAGCGGAATGGCGGAACAAGATTCATGAAGCCGACCCCAAATAGTTGGGATAAGGCTGTTTGTTGTTGTTGTTGTTGTTGTTGTTGTTGGAATAGTTGACACCGAAGGAACAGGGCAAATCAGATTCTGAAGGACAAAATTTTTTAGCTAGTTAGTCGCCACATGATAATAGTGTAAATCATAAAGCCCTGGTTCTCCTGTGGATTAGCCTACGATCACATAATTTCTGAAGGATTGATATCCAGTACTGGTCTTCCATTCTTAAGAAGTTCAGAGGCATTGGTGTTTCAAATTTCAGATACAACTGGAATATTGTAATTAATGGCACTTAGGCAATGCTTCTTGTTCTTTTGTACAGCCATTTTGGTCTCCTTAGAGACCCTTATCTTTGTATTTGGGCTTCCATTCCTTTCCTTCATTATAATTATTTCTCTAATCCAAAAAAAAAGGCTCACTAAGACGTGCTTCTTTTTCTATAGCCAAAAAAACAGAAACGAAATGTTTTAGCTTTTATGCAATCAACATATTATCAAGATGATGAAAAGAACATGAATGGTTTACATTATCTAATCAAGACGACTCTCAGCTCAATTGGTCTTCTGGGATGGGTACACTGCATGTGCATTTTGGGTTGAAAAGAATATGAATGACGTAATGAAGACTACATATTATTGTAAAAATGGTAGCACCGGGGTGACTTGATGTTTTCTCCATATGAAATATAAAAGGAGATGAAATAACTTAAATAATAATAAAGTAATAAAAATAAAAATAACCCAAGAAAGAAAAGTAAAACATGAGGGGTTGTGTTTATGGTTAAAATTAAAGGTCAGGGAGAGGGAGCCCCCTCTATGTCTCTACAGTTTCCTCCTCTCTTCCATCCCACCACAGAACGTCAAGTCAAGCAAAGGGTTCAAAAATCAGTGGTATTTTTTTAAGACATTCATAGAACGATTGATGTAGGATAGGTCTTGAGAAGAGAAATTAAGCATAGAAAAAAGATAAAGAAGAGAGAAGATAAGAGAGAGAAAGAGAGGAGATAGAAGGTAGAATACTCACCTCATGTGAGGGGTTGAGAGAAAACTTGAGATACAACACCCATTTCAACACACGTGTCTTTTTTTCAAATAATCATGTTCAACTGTTTTCCATTAATCTAATATAGCCTTTAAATAGGCATTACATGGAGAATAAAATAAAATAAAATCCTAGATTCTAGTTCTTCTAACAAAATAAACTTGCCAAATAAAAAAGACTTCTACAGAAAAAAAGAATCTTGGTTGGCACAATATTTGGCTTATTGGCCAAGTTATTGGGCTCCACAAGATCTCAAATAATCTCCTAAAATATTCTATACAAAACTTGCTAGCCAAGTTTTCTAAAAATTAAAAATACACAAACTTAAGACTTACTAAAAAACACTATTCCTGTTTTTAGTAACTACCCCTTAGTAATTTGGTCATAACTTTCCGAAATCACCTCGGATTTGGCAATCTTGGTCTCATTAAAAAGGTAACTGAATAACTCATCTAAAAACACCAAAATCAAGTCAAAAGGTTAAGTTTTGGTCATAGAAAATTTGGGTTCAAAGAGAAAACGGGATTACAACTAAAAACCCAAAAAACTAAACTAACCAAGGCACTATTGGCCTTATTACAAAATTACCCCTAATTAACACTTCTAAAATAAATAAATAACAAGAAAATAAACCTGTACTAGAATTGACAAAAAGGACTATCCATGGTCATGCAATTTCTTCTTTTTTACATAGAATGCTCTCGCATCAACGATATAAAGGTTCATCCTACCTGATGTGGACATCTAAGCTGATGTGGAGCCCATGTGACAAGTGGGTGGGACACACATGTAGCAACAAAGAGAGATCATGTGGTACATGTTGGGGGATTTTATTTTATTTCTTTGTCTTTTGAAGGATTTTATTATCTTTATTTCTTTTTCTTTTGGGGGGATTTTATTTTATTTCTTTCTCTTTTGAGGGATTTTATTATCTTTATTTCTTTCTCTTTTGGTTCAATCATGCACAAAGAGGGAGATATTGTAGATGATTTTGCTCATAGAATTAATGTGGGATGGTTGAAGTGCAGAGGTGCTTCTGGAGTGTTGTGTGATAAACGAATACCACTAAAATTAAAGGGAAATTCTATAAGACAGTTATAAGATCAGCCATGTTTTATGGGGCAGAATGTTAGGCAGCCAACAAACAACACATACATAAAATGAGAAGCTGAAACGAGGATGTTGGATGGACGAGTGGTAAAACTAGAAAAGATAAAATTAGGAATGAATCCATTCGTGGGAGCTTAGGTGTATCACCAATAGGTAATAGAATGAGGGAAAGTCAATTGAAATGGTTTGAGCATGTGCAACGAAGACCAATGGTTGCACCAATGAGGTGGAGTGAGACAATACAAGTTAAAGGTGTTAGAAGAACTAAAGGAAGGCCAAAATTGACCTAGGTTGAGGTAGTAAGGAGGGACATGGCAGCTTGTAATTTAATGGTAGATATGGCCCTACACAGAGCGGAATGTCGGAATAAGATTTATGAAGCCGACCCCAAATAGTTGGGATTAGGCTGTTGTTGCTGCTGTTAGGGGATTTTATTTTATTCTTTCTCTTCTAGGGGATTTTATTTTTTTCTCTTTATTTTGAAGTTGCCTAAAATGATTTGCTATGTTGTACCAACCTTAAGAGAGCAACTCGTGGGCTATAAAATGGACCCATCCCCTCTTAGTTTTGGCATTGAAATTGATGACTAAATTTTTTTTCTTACATTCTAGTTCTTGGCTAATGTGTTCTTCCTTTGTGAAGTTTAAAAACTAGGAGTGGTTCTCCCCAAAGGTAGATTCCTTGGGTTTATTGAAGCTTGGTGAAGGCCAAGGTCCCTTGTTTTATGTTTGAAAAAGCTTCAAATCAGATCTTTATCTTTTCTTTTTCTCTTTTTTTGTATTTGCTAAATCAGTTTAGGTTTTATTGATATTCTTGGCTATCATTCTACATCAACTTTGGTATCATCTCTATTGTGCTACATCATTTTGGTATCAGAGCGAGGTTCCAACTAGTCCCTACTTAGTTGGGTTCCTCGGGAGTATTCTTTCAGCTAGTTCAATCTAGTTGCAATCTCGACAAATATTTGATGGCTTGCTTTTATTTGCAAAGTCTTATAAACCCTAAAATTTTGGAAAATGGCCTAAACCCTAAAATTTTAGGAAAATGCATAAACCCTGAAATTTTAGAAAATGGCCTAAAGCCTAAAATTTTGGAAGGGACCCTAAAACAGAAGTTGTATGTGAATGGATTGGTTTATTCTTTTTCCAAGTTTTGGGCTAAACCCTAAAACTTTTAGAAACAGATCCTAAAAATTATGCAACCCCTGAAAAGCTGAGATGGTTCTTCAAGTGAACACTGAGTTTGTTTTTTCTTTTGGGAAGACAACTAAATTAGTGTTGAATGCCTAGTGTGTGATTTTTCCTTATCTGACAAGCTAGTGATTTTAGGCATGCAATGAATTAGGGAAAGAAAAATTACTTCTAAGAAGGAGACCCATGTGTTGTAACTATAACCATAATGAGTAGTATCATCTTCAACTCAAGCATGCTAACAAGGTGTCAATAATGGTAACTGAATGTATTCAAAATTTCAGGGATAAGAAGACCGAAAAGAGCGTCGATACAGTTAAGGAAGAAACCAAGATAAAATCCAATGAAAACCTAGAGCTGTGTAATGAAGAAAACAAGCTTATAACCAGTGTGGATATTGAGGATCTTGATGCGAGAAATGTTGAGCAAACTCGTGCTTATGTTTTGAGTGGGACAGATGACGCTGTAGTAGTTGCTGACACATGTACCATTGCTGCCCCAATTTGTGATCAAACAGTTATTGAAAAGTAAGTTTCAAATCAGGACGAGATCCAGCCTATTATAATAGTTACACCAATCCATGAGCCTGAGTAGAAGACAAATGAGGTGTACTATGAAATCTTTCCACTACCCGATCTTTGCGAGATGAAAAGCCTATAATTATACAGTTCAAGTTGCCTATGGTTGTCGATTATTCTGCACTATAAAACTCGATGACGAGTTTTTTCAAGTAAGGGGAGTTTGATGCGAACATCCAACCTGAAGTGGGACCCACATGTGACATGTGGGTGGGACCCACATGTGTAGTAGCAAAGAGAGATCATGTGGTACATGTTGGGGGGATTTTATTTTATTTGTTTCTCTTTTGAAGGATTTTATTCTCTTTATTTCTTTCTCTTTTAAGGAATTTTATTTTATTTCATTCTCTTTTGGGGAATCTTATTCTCTTTATTTCTTTCTCTTTTAGGGAATTTTATTCTCTTTATTTCTTTTTTGGGGGGAGATTTTATTTTATTCTCTCCTTTGGAGGATTTTATTTTATTTATTTCTCTTTATTTTGAAGTTGCCTTTAGAGAATGATCTGCTAAGTTGTACCTATCCTAAGAGGGCAACTCGAGGGCTATAAAATGGACCCATCCCCTTAGTTTTGGCATTGAAATTGATGAATAAATTTTTTTATTGCATTCTAGCTCTCGGCTAGTGTGTTCTTCCATTGTGAAGTTTAAAAACCAGGAGTGTGTTCTTCCTTTGTGAAGTTTAAAAACCAAAAGTGTTCTTCATTGGGTTTATTCAGGCTTGGTGGAGGCCAAGATCCCCTATTTTATGTTTGGAAAAGCTTCAAATCAGGTCTTTATCTTTTCTTTTTCTCTTTTCTTGTTTCTACTACATCAGTTTGAGTTTTATTAATATTTTGGGCTATCATTCTACATCAACTTTTGTATCATCTCTATTGTGCTGCATCACTACCCATTGTCGATCTTAAAATACAAGAGAGCCAAGCATGCCATTACATCACCTTTAGTGATGTTATCTCTAGTGATGAAGATACAGATGACAATATCCAGCTTTGCTACTGTTTTCTGCATCATAAGGATGCTGGTGAACATACACATCAAACTCCAATCCAAAAAACACACACATCTAATCCTCCCTCCCATGAAGATCAGATTCTCCTATAGAAGACTTTTGACCCAGAGGGAAAGGTAATATATTCATATAACTCCTACTGCAGATGAGTTAGTAGCAGAATTTGATTACTCTGTCATGAATTCATTCCTCGACCGGTGGCAATTCATCGGTCCAAGTTCAAAATAGGGGTGTCCATGCAACACTGCTTAAATCATGTAAACATGCACATGATAATGATAACTATCTTTACTTGCCCAATGATTAAACAGGAAGAAAATTGACAGTAATAATGGAACTTTACCTTTCGAGGACTAATTTCTGGGATCTTCAGTCCAAAGCCAAACAAAGTATTCTCAGCAGGCATAGAACTTCCTTTTCCTTCATGTTCACCAGTTATAATGTTTTTCCTTTTTATTTCCGGAGATTCAACTTCGCCATTTGCTACTAGTTCAACAAGATTCCTCATATTTGATAGCTCTTGTGACTCTGCTGGATTTGTAGAAGCTTCTTCTCTAGTACATGACAGCCTACCAGAACTAGTTCTCATGGACGACTTGTCATGGAAGGCTAAGGTGAGGTATTGATCTGAAAGAGCATCATCTTTTGAATTATCTGCATATTCCTCCACAAGATTTCCCTTTGAGTTGAGGTGCTCATCAGATTTGCCCATACCAACAGCATCCGTTGCCAGTAACTCTTTCTTAGAATCCTCCTGAAGCTTGAAAGAAATTACACCAATACATGATATAAATAATTCAACATGAAACTAAAATTTGATAATTTATTTTTAACCAGTATTCAGGACAGATATTAAATGAAGTGCCTATTTCCAGCAAAGGGCTATTTTATGATAGAGAAAATTGATAACGGTTACAAGGTCCTCACAGGTTCAAATTCAGAGGCACCACTTCTAATTTTCTCCTCAGAAGGGCCTCCACCACTGCTTTGATCATCTTCATTTGAAACTTCGGCAGCAATTGATGCACTTTCCCGTATATTTCTGCAAGAAACTAAGATCATTAGATATTTACAATATTAAGATTTCAAGGAATTAGCATTGAAATTTGATTAATCCTGCTCACATATCACATCTATAAAAAAATCTAATCAACCATACATTTAGAATACCCCACGCATAGTAAACAAGATTCGAGGGAAAAATGTTATGACAGGAAATGAATTATACAAAAAAAAAAAATTCAAGAGACCAGACAAGAACCATAACCGTCAAATCCAAAAACAGAGATGTCATTGGGCCAGGTTCAGGCTGAAACAAGTTATGCTCAAACCCTACTGGTGCCGCTTTACCAAAAAAATAAATAAATAAATGACACTACTGCTGCCCAAGCCAGACATGAAACCACAACCCCTTCTCCAACAAAGCTGTCCCCCTTTACTTTTTTTTCTTTTTGAAAGATAAGATGATTTGTTCAAAAAGGGAATAAAGAAGGCTACAACAAAAAGCTGGGCAGGCATGAGAAATTCTCCCCAACAAGACAGATCCTACAACAGAATAGGAACAACACTTCTAAGCCCTATACAAAGCTGAATCCAATCAAAAACCCACATTCTAAAACGAACCTCAAAACATTTATCCCCTGAAGATAACCGGTTGAAGATCGTTGACAAAACAGCCTCCACTAACTTCGAAAAGGATACTGACTCTCCTTTGAATATGCGCTTGTTTTACTCCTCCCATACACCAACAAATAGCAAACAGTAAAAAGTTCCAGAATCCTTGCCCACACTACTCAAATTCAAAAAGGACTGATAAGGCGAACTTTCTAGCAATATCTTCACGGACCCCAGAAGCACCCATTTGACATTGAACCGAGAAATCAATATAACTCCAAAGAGAAGCTGCCACCTGACAGTGAATAAAGAGGTGGCTAGAAGACTCATCTGCTGAACGACACATGGCACAACAATTTGGAGAAGGCAATCCTCTGGAAGGTTGTCCAAGGTAGGGGCCCGATCCCACCACAACAGCCAAAAAAAGAAAGACACCTTCAAATGCACACAATGGTTCCAAATGTACCGATCCAGAAAGAACACTACCTCACTCAGAGAGAGGGCAGCATATAAAGAACAGGCCAAGAACATTGTTCCCCTCATCTAAGGTCCACACCCTTTCATCCTCGAAACCACTATCTCCGAGACTATAGGAGTCAAGGCCCGATCCCACCACAACAGCCAAATAAAGAAAGACACCTTCAAATGCACACGATGGTTCCAAATGTACTGATCCAGAAAGAACACCTCACTCAGAGAGAGGGCAGCATATAAAGAACAGGCCGAGAACCATTTTCCCCTCATCTAAGGTCCACACCCTTTCATCCTCAAAACCACTATCCCCGAGACTATAGGAGTCGAGGATATCAAGAAGCCGACCCATTTCATCGACCTCCCAATCATTGAGGTTCCTCCAAAGCTGGTTACTCCAATAGCAATAGGATCTCGATCTAATCATATGGTCCTTCACCAACCCATCTTTGCACTCAGATAAACTAAAGAAGCCTGGAAACAGCCTGCATAGAGCAACCGGGAAGTACCAAGGATCTGTCCAGAATCAAACTTTTTCCCCATTATTAACCTTGAACCCAGTGAAACTCAAAAAAGAAACCACCCCTTTAAAGATACCTCTCCACTCAGCACACCACATAGACCCCAGAGGTTTCCGGCTAACCCAACCATTAACCTCTTCTCCATACTTCGCAGTAAGAACTTTCCTCCATAAGGAATCACGCTCTAACCCGAATCTCCACAACCACTTCCCCAGCAGAGCACCATTCATCTTATGGACTGATCCGATCCCCAAACCTCCTTGAACTCTTTCTTTTGTCCCCATTTTCTGGAAAGGAATTCCCCTTCCAATGAGATCTCCCCCTTCAACATTGTGTGCTTTAATCATCGCCTGTTATTGTCTATTGTCTTGCCTTGAAAATTGCAGACTTTGGAAGATATGCAAATAATTGTACATAAAAACTATACAAATAATTGTATGTATGCACCAAATTAAAAATTAAAAAATAATATTCAACAGAACTATCCAGTAGCCATCCTTTGGGTAATATTTTTTGGATAATGAACGACTACTTTATTAATGACAAAAGGCAAAGAGAAAACTACTAATACACCAACAAGAGCAATTACCTGTACAAACACATTAACCCCTACGAGCTACTACCAGGAACAACACTTCCAATAAAAGTGGAGGATAACCCAACCCCCCATTTAGCAATCTTATCAGCAAAACTCTTTTGTTCACACAGAACATGTACAAAAGAGGTCCCCAATACAACCATCAATTCCCTAACCTCATAGTTAAATTGGAAAACCTTCCATGATCCTTCGCCCTTACCCAAGCCCCACCCAACAAATACTGCTGAATCCACCTCTACAATGCAATCCTTAAACCCAATATTTTGAGTTCATGAAGTCCCATCAAAAGTCCAACAATCTCCACCTTTGTTGAATTATAAGTACCCAAGGGACCACATATAACTCGAACTATATTGTTGTTACAATCTCTAATCACACACCCAAAACCTACCAGACCCAGATTTCCAAGCGAGGACCCATCAAAATTAAGTTTTAGAAACCCTCAATGGAGGCTTCCAATGCATCGTAGCCCTTATCACCAAAGGGGAATTGAGAGAAATAGTAGTAATCCAATCTCTCGTGAACTTCGACAATGAAATACCTTTGAATTCCACTGTAATGCATAACCAACTCCCAACTTCTCTACATGTCGAATTGACCACCTCCTATCTATTTCTAGTTTAACCTTCAAAAAATTTGAAATTTCTTTCCTTCCAAATTCCCCTAATGACTCCTTGCAATAGACATTCCCAAACAACTTACCTCGAATGCCAAGGCCTCTTTTACTCCATTGATATATATAATCCAGCAATTTCTCCGGCATAACCCACATATGAATCAATCTTGAAAAGAAGTAATTCCAAAATTCATGACAGAAACTACTATGAAGGAAAATGTGATTTGCAAATTCACAATCCCATATGCAAAAGCACACACCATTGAGAAGATAAAGCCATATAGGATTGACCTTATCACCAAAGGGGAAGTGAGAAATAGCAGTAATCCAATCTCTCGTGAACTTCGACAATGAAACACCTTTGAATTCCATTGTAATACATAACCAACTCCCAACTTCTCTAAATATCGAATTGATCACCTCCTATCTATTTCTAGTTTTACCTTCAAAAATTTTGAAATTTCTTTCCTTCCAAATTCCCCTAATGACTCCTTGCAATAGACACTCCCAAACAACTTACCTTGAATGCCAAGGCCTCTTTTACTCCATTGATATATAAAATGCAGCAATTTCTCCGGTATAACCGACATATGAATCAATCTCGAAAAGAAGTAATTCCAAAATTCATGAGAGAAACTACTATGAAGGAAAAGCAAATTCACAATCCCTTATGCAAAGCACACACCATTGAGAAGATAAAGCCATATAGGATTTTCTTCTTTGAAGCATGTCCATAGAATTTATACGGTTAAAAACCCTTATCCACAAGAAAGTTCTGACTTGGGGAGGCAGAAGAGGCTACCAAATCTTTTGGGATGGGAACTGAACAACGGACTTGTGGTAATAGATGAACACCACAAAAAATGATTTAAAAAAAAAAAATTCCCTGAGGGACCAAGGATCCAAATCCTCTTGCTAGAAAACGAATTAGATATGAACACATGTTTCAGATTAGAAAGAAGATTTGCTCACATATCCACTTATTAATCAAAAAGATCTCTAGAAAAGACTAGATTCCAAGAAAGACCGGTTACGGATATGGAAAGAATATCAGAAACTCATGCTTCCTTGTGAACAAATATATGATCCCCCCACCAAAGATCCTTCCAGAATTTGATAGAACACCCATCACCCAACACAAAGGGAACATTAAGAAGAAACGAAGAGAATGATTGGATGATGTTTTCCCAAATCAAGGACATAGATGAGGTAGGACATGATTTACAATCCTAATTGTTTGTGTCCACTCCGTATTTGTTAAGAATTGTGGAATACCATAAACTTCGCCTTTCATTAGAGAACCTCCATAACCACTTCCCAAATAGAGCCAAATTCCTCTCTTTGAGATGACCAATATTCAAACCACCCATAGCTTTCAGCTTGCACACCTCCAACTATTAGAAACGGTTTTGAAAAAATGACCATTTGATCATCTTGAAGCCAAAATAAAAGTGGGACCCACTTGATTACGCCCAAAGAATAACGCGGTAGTTGTAGCACAGCTTTGGGGTGTCGATTCCACATAGAGACAAATTAAAAGAATAGCAGAAAGAACAAAGAAACTAAAGAAAAATATTAAATGATTAATGGAGAATAAAGATTAATTTTAAATGCAAATTAAAGTGAAG
>JAOXJP010232479.1:0-10463 GCA_025762735.1 Platanus orientalis | reverse complement strand
TTCCGGATCCTTCTAGATTATTCCGGATCCTTCTAGATTATTCTAGATACATTGTCCCCAATACATTGAATTTATTGATGAGGTCTCCAAAGCCTCTCATTATCATGCGGGGCGTGACACTATGCTCGGTTGACAAGGGTATGTTAAACTGTAATGAAATTCGATGGGTTCGCCTAGAGGTGGTGAATGGTGATTTGTGAGCGATACCACGGTTGATTTCTATTATCGACCATGGTAAATACTTTTCCCTATGGAGATTTCTATAGGAGGCGATATTCTGGTGGAAGATTGAAATGTACCGGCCTTGGGGATCGATTGTCATCAAGGTGCTGGTTCACCAAAAGAAGTTGGTGAGACCGTGAAAGAATTTACAGCCGGTGAACACAGCCAACACAGCCACGTTTCTCCTGCTCTTGCTCTAGATTCAAATTCCAAAATGGGTCGAATGTCAAATCTGCCATCGTCATATAATTGTCAGGGTGTTGAGCTGCCATATTGCTCTAGTTTTACCTCTTCTGGTAGGATTGGGGAAAGGTTGAGCTTCAGTTGAAGGAAATGCCTTTTGGGGATAATCAAGATATGAGGCGGGTTATGGGGGATGGGCCTCACCGAGGAGGTGTGACGTGTCGGCTGATAAGAGGCAAAGATCTTTGGCATTGGAATCAAAGGAGTCAGAGGATTGCTCTCCGCATAGTGATGGCAATCGAATGGGGGAGGGCTGGAATCTCATCAAGAGTAAGGACACACAGAAAGAAGGCCAATCCCAGGGTATGGCGGTGAATAGACAGGGTCATTTCGGTCATTTTGACCCTCTAGTCACAAATCGCTTCAATGTGTTACAGCAAGAAATTCCTTTCCCTACCCCTAATATTTTGTTTATGGGTATTGTTAAACAAGGGACTAATCTGTCATTTCATAAGAGTAAAATGTTGGCTGTGGGCAAGCCGGGCGAACTAGGGCCTTTGGTCCAAACCAAGGCCCACGTCTAGTCGTTGGTGGGCAAGCCGGATGAATCAAGACATTCTTTTCAAACCAATACCCAAATCCAGTCTTCGAGTATTCGTAACTTGTCTTTGTATCACAAAAAGGGGGTTACTTTTCCCCATCCCCTAGTGATGCCTCGTAACGAGAGGTCATCAGCTGATATCATTGAATAAAAGGATTGCAGGGAGAGGTGTACCACACAAGAGTGCAGATCCTCTTCTGCTAAAGGTCACGAGGAAGGGGAACCCGGTTGCCATGAGTGCTGGCACAGGTATCTGGAGGGTGAAGGAGAGTTGGTCCATGTTGATCATATGGAATTGGGAAAGGGATGGTCGAAAAAGGATTATCCTCAGGTGGGATCCTTACATGATGGAAACCCTCTGCTATCCACAGTGAAACTGTTATCATTACCAGATCTTATGCTGAATAGACTTACCACATGATATTCCAGGTAGGGAGAATATATTGGACTGGGTTTTATCAAATCAAGGTGATTCATGTTGCTCTAGGATTGCTAATTCAATGGGTTCCATTCAAGACGAAGGTCTGATCATACAGGAGCAAAGGACTATTCTTAGTAGCTTGGAGTTGTGTAGAAATATAAAGGCAAGGGCTGCTGTTCCTGAGGCTGATGGGTTTGACGAAACTCGAGAGACTGGGGGTGCTAAGGAGGGTGCATAATCTGCCGGAAACTTTGGGGTCTGACACTGGGAGGTATCAAAGGGCTCTTGTTACTTCTAATCAACTGGTTCAAGCAATTCATTCAGGCCATTCCTCTAAACAGAGGCTGTCGTTGAGTCATCTTGCTGAGAGTAGGGGAATTTTCTCATGCCCACAAAATCCACCATCAGATGAGGTGAATTCTAGAGCTTCGGATGTTCCCTTGAAGATCCCTGAGATGCGATCGGAAAAGGTCCTACTCCCTTGCAAGCCGAGAGGTGAGCTGAAGAGGGTGCAATCCGAGTTCTTCCTCAATCACTTGCAACCTAAAGGTCAGTATACTCTATTTTTCAAGTTTCATTCCTCTATTCTTCTAGACGCTTTGGATTTATGCAGGAATGATTTATTAGTGTGGTCCGATGAGGGTGAGAAGTTTATCCAGGAAATTCTGCTACGTGAGGATTAGTCAAATGCCGTTGTGGGGAATCTCAATAATCAGATGATTGTGGTGGAGTGTCAGGAGGGGGGGAGAATGGAAAGGTGTTTGCGGTAGTGCCTCTGGTCATGGTGGATAAGAAAGGGGTAAAAGGGGGCTTGTGTTTGAATGATTTTGGTGACTTGTAGATGTGTATTACCCCAGTTCATGGAGTGGAATATCAGAATAGGCTGCTCCTTAAAGGTGTCTTCGAGAGATGAAGAGGCGATATCGGAATGGGTTCTTTACAAGTTGGAGGAATTCAGCCCATTTCTTGGTCTATCATATGAGAGGTTTAACATAGAAACCATGGAACTTTTCAAACAAGGTTAGATGGTTCTAAGACTGAAGGTGGGAAGCGCATTCTAAAAGAACTCAAGAAACTTGAAAGCAGTATTAATTATGACCGAAAGGATGGGAATTTGAGTGAGGGTTTGTTCGTAGGGTAAAAGAATTGTTTTTAAGTAATTATATGGATCTTAGACTTTTATCTTGGAATGTTAGAGGATTGGGTAAAAGGAACAAAAGAATTGCTATCAGTACAAGGGTTTAGAGGTGGACACCAAGATATATTGGTATTGCAAGAAACAAAAATGGTGTCCATGAATGATCAAATGGTTAAGGAGATATGAGCTTGAGTCATTGGATAACTCTTCCTCCTGGGGCATCAGGTGGGATTCTCGTGATCTGGAATGCAGATAAGTTGGAGATTGTGGAGCATGAGGTGGGGGCCTTTTTGATTTCAGTTCGATGTAGAATGGTTAATGGATTGGAAGATTGGGTGTTTTCGAGGGTACATGGCCTGGTTCTAGAAAGTGAGGTAGATGAATTCCTTGGGGAGTTGGATTTTGTAAAAGCTCAGTGGGACTTGCCTTGGTGTATTGAAGGGGATTTTAACTTTGTGCGATTCTCCCATAAGAGGAAAGATGATGTGTAAGGATACAAAAATGATGAAATGGGAATTTTATTGATTGGTAGAATTTAATTGACATCCCTCTAAAGGGTGCAAAGTTTACATGGTCCAATTTCCAAAAGAGGCCCTCTCTAAGTCACTTGGATAAATTCTTGTATTACAATGAATGGGAGGATCTTTTCCTTAGTAGAGCTTAAGTGGCACTTCCAAGAGCTCTCTCAGATCATTCCTCTGTAGTGCTTGAATCGGGTTGGTGCCTTGGTGGACCTTCCCCATTTAAATTTGAGGAATCATGGTTTCTTGAGCCAAATTTCATGGAGATAGTAGATCAAGTCTAGCATCAAGCCTCCTTTCTTAGGAATACAACAAAAACAACAACAACAAGAAATAGCCTTATCCTAAGTCCCAACTATTTGGGTTAGCCACACGAATCCTATTCTACCATTCCGCTCTATTTAGGGCCATCTATGTCATTAAATTACAAGTTGCAATGTCTCTCCTTACTACTTCAACCCAGGTCAATTTTGGCCTTCCTCTAGTACTTCTAGCACCTTTAACTTGCATTGTCTCACTCCTCCTCACTGGCGCAGTCATTTGTCTACGTTGCACATGACCGAACCATCTCAATCAACTTTCCCTCATTTTATCACCTATTGGTGCTACACCTAAGCTCTCACGAATGAATTCATTTCTAATTCTATCCTTTTAAGTCTTGCCACACATCCATTTCAACATCCTCATTTCAGCCACACTCATTTTATGTACGTGTTGTCTGTTGGTTGTCCAACATTCTGCTCCCTAAAACATTGTTGGTCTTACAGTTGTCTTATAAAATTTTCCCTTCAATTTTAGTAGTATTCATTTATCACACCACTCTAAAAGCACCTCTCCACTTCAACCATCCCACTCTAATTCTATGAACAACATCATCTACAATATCTCCCTCTTTGTATATGATTGAACCAAGATAACGAAAAATGGTCCTTCAAGGTATCTCTTTTTTTTCTTAGAAAATAAGGTAATTTATTGATAAAGGCAAAGAATGCGCAACCCCAATACAAGACACCCATAAGGGCAAAAAGACCAAAACTTGCCTAGAAAATATATCTATCCCAATCAAATATACATGCCCAGTATGGAGGCAAGACTTATGACGTAGAGACAGATAACCAATCAAAAATGCGAGATAGAACCGAATCCACCAACTTGGGCAGAGGACGGGAGACTCCCTCAAAGACTCGCCAATTGTGTTTCTCCCAGATGGACCAACAGATAGCCACTAGAATCAACCTCCACATCACCATACCAGAGAACTTTGATTCCCAAGATATTGAGAATACCATAAGCAAAACAGGCTCCTCCTTAAAGAGTCTGGATGCACCCACTGGACAATAAATCTAGAGAGCAAATAGTACCACAAGTAAGATACAACCAGGTGGTGCATAAAAAGGTGCCCAAAAGACTCCCCACCCGCTTTGCACAAAGAGCACAAATTTGGCATAATAAGGCCCCTATGGATCAGATTATCAACAATTGGAGCACGATCCCACCCGAGTTCCAATAAGAGGAAAGAAACTTTAGAAGGGATATGATTATCCCAGATTAGGCTGGATGGGAGAGATGAAGGGATAGCCAGCACAAATGCTAAGTACATACATTTCACCGAAAAGCCTCTCTTTGTATCTAAGATCCACGGCCGCTCATCATTAACCTCCATATTCTCAAAGCAGTAGCGGTCCAAGAGCTCCAAAAGCCTCCCCATATCCTCCACTTCCTAATTACTAAGGTTTTTTCTCGGTTGGAAATTCCAAAGCAAAATACTCTCGACCTTATCAGATTATCATTAACCAAACCCCACTTATATATTCAACAAGGTTATAGCAAGAAGGAAATAAGTTGCAAAGAGGATCACTAGTACACCAAGGATCATGCCAAAACATCACCCTATCGCCTCTATTAGAACTGGATAAGGGGGAGAACTGCTCCTTCCCATCACAAATGCCCTTCCAAACCCCACAACCTGACGACCCTGAGGGGACACAGGACAGCCATCCAGTCCAATCTTCCCCATACTTGACAGCAAACTACTCCCTCATTTATACTCTTATTTTGGCTAAACTCGCATTCCATATATTTTGTTTTAGTCCGGCTTATCCTAAAACCATTTGATTCTAAAACATCCCTCCATAGTGCTAACTTGGCATTTACCCCCTCTCTAGTCTCATCAATCAACACAACATCATCAGCAAACAGCGTACACCATGGCCCTTCCTCTTATATACGCCTAGTCAACTCATCCATAACTAAGGGAAAAAAAGTACAAACTCAATGTTGACCCCTCATGCAACCCTATTGTGATCCCAAACTCACTTGTCTCTCCCCCAGTTGTCCTAACACTAGTTATCACTCCTTTCTTGGGAATGCAATCGAATTTTTTCCCTCAAGCTTAAATCACTGAAGTTTCACTTAAAAGCTTGAAATAAAATCTCAATGGGATTTTTTAAGGAAGAGAGAAAGAGATGTCTGGAGAAAATCAGGGTCATTGATTTTTGGAAGAAGAGAGGATTTTATCCAATGCAAAGAGATTGGATAAAGAGCCAGGGCGCAAGGAGTTTCAGATCCTTGCACTTAAAGATGAGAAGTTTTGAAGGCAAAGATACAAGATTAGCTGGTTGAAGGATGGTGATCGTAATACTAAATTTTTCCATAAAGTGGCAACACAACATAAGAGTTCAAATGGTATTCACGGTCTTTGGATCAATGGGGAGTGGACTTAAGACTGGGTGAAGATTAAGAATGAGGCGGAGTCGTATTATTTGAATCATTTTAAGGAGGAGCATCCTATGAGACCGATTCTTAATGGATTAGATTTCAATAGGATATCCGTTCAGGAGAAGATCTGGATTGAGAGACCATTCTCGGAAGTTGAAGTGTAGAATACGATTATGGGGATGAAGGGGACAAGTCTCCAGGCCCAGATGGTTTCTCCATCTCATTTTTTTAAAGGTACTAGGATAGAGTGAAAGGTGATTTAGTGAATTCTACTATTTGAAGGAATTTTATGAGCACTTTAATAATACATTCATTGCCCTCATTCTAAAAAAAATATGTGAAGGAGTTGAAAGATTTCCGCTCTATTAGTCTACTAAATAGTGTCTAAAAGATAATATTAAAGAAATTATCAGTTCGATTGAAATCCGTGATGAAAGGCATCATCCCTCCTCCTCAAGGGGCATTTGTCGAGGGTAAACAAATTCTTGATGAAGCTCTCCCCGTTTCTTTTTATCATGGTTTGAGAGGTCTAGACTAGAATGATAACAAAAGAGGATATGGGGTTTATTTCAGGATTTAAGGTGGGATCAAGGGAGGTATCCATATCCCACCTTCAGTTTGCCGATGACACCATAATATTCTATGATGCGGATGTGAGACAATTGGGGGGGTATCTTAGATGTTTTGACACGGTGTCAGGCCTAAAGATTAATTTAGCTAAAAGTGAGATTTTTCAAGTGGGTGAGGATTGTGATATTGAGAGTTTGGTTTAGATATTGGGATGCAAAATTAGGACCCTGCCTTCTTCATACTTAAGTCTTCCATTGGAAGCAAGTTCCAAATTAAAGGTGTTGTGGGAGCCAGAAATAGAAAAGATTTCTTCCAGGCAAGAGTCGTAGAAAACTCCCCTACTATCAAAAAGGGGCAAAGTGACCTTGATTAAGGCAACCTTGGCGACCATTCCGAATTACTTTCTATCTCTCTTCACGATTTTGGTCTCTATAGCTAATAGGATAGAGGCTATGTTTAGAAGTTTTCTCTAGGATGATAAGCCTGATCATCACAGATATCACTTAGTGGACTGGAATTTATGTTGAGGCCAGTTAGTAATGGTGGTCTAAGCATCAAGAAGATTCGTATTC
Organism: Platanus orientalis; assembly: GCA_025762735.1. NCBI lineage: Eukaryota > Viridiplantae > Streptophyta > Magnoliopsida > Proteales > Platanaceae > Platanus > Platanus orientalis. The sequence continues at coordinate 3,517 of JAOXJP010232479.1, read as the reverse complement.
ACAATAGAGCTCTTCTTGCTAAATGGCTCTGGAAGTTTGGGGTGGAAAGAGAAAGTCTATAGCGTAGGGTAATGGTGGCTAAATTTAGTGACAGATTATGCTGGGAATCTAAAGAGGCTAAGGGGAGAGATAGTTGTGGGATTTAGAGGTCCATATTATCAGTGAAAGTGGGCTTCTAAAAAGTTATGAAATTTAAATTAGACTTAGAAAGGAATATTGGTTTTAGGGAAGATGTATGGGTGGGGAACGCTCCTTTCAAGGAGGTGTTCTCAAATATTTTTCGATTGTCGTCAAATCCTAAATCTTCGGTGGCAAATTGTTATGATTTTAGTATGAGGGTTTGGGATCCTAGGTGGAGGACAACACCCAATGATTGGGAATTGGGAGAGATGGTCACTTTACTGGAGTTGTTGGGTAATCTTAACCCAGTGCCAGATTGCAATGATGAGTGGACTTGGAAGCTTAACCAAAAAGGCCACTTCACTTCTAAATCATCCTATGTTAAGCTGTCACATATCACAAGGTTCTCCATTCCCCAAAAGCATTTGGAATTCGGATATTCCCTCCAAAGTGTCCTTTTTTATTTGAAACTCTTACCTGGATAAAATTCTAATCCTAAATCATCTTCAGAGTAGAGGTTGGAACTTGGCTAATAGATGCATCCTATGCATGGAAGAAGAAGAATCGGTAAATCACCTTTTTATTCAATGTTCTACGGCTAAGTTGGTGTGGGGTTTTTTCCTTTTCCATCTTCAAATCTCTTGGACTTTTCCTAACTTCTTTAATGAACTAATTTTGGGCTAGCGGATTGGTAGCCTTGAGAGTTTTTCCTTGTCCATTTGGAGCGGTTCAAAATGTTAATATCGTTGGAAATTTCGATCAGGCCAAAATAAGACATATCAAAAATGTTAGAAATATCGGAAAGAAATATTGTAAAAATCATGAAAACTTAGGACACATATACTAATCTAACTACATACGCACAAGGGAACAAATAAATTCATTAGGAATGATAGTTTATTTTAGTACAATTATATTTTAATATTCTTTAAAAGTACACATGTATACATAATGGTTGACAAACATATTATAATCTAACCGTATAAACATAAAGGAACAAGTAAATTCTCTTTCTTTTTTTCTTTCTTTTCTTCTCCTTCCTCTCCCTCCTATTATTTTCTTTAGAATTTATGATTTTTCATATAATTTTTTATCATAACACAATGTCAACATTAGGCAATAATACACTGTGAAAGGGGAATATTCATGCAACACGTCAACATCGTACATCATGTCAACCAAAAAATGAATTTTTATAATATACTTAATGTTTTGTGTCAGTATAAGAATATTTTGTATCAGTCCTGATAGACATGGATATATGTTGGGAGACATATAAGACATTTGATACGATGATTTGGAGAGTCTTATCGGGGGCTATCTGTTGGGGGTTGTGGAAGAAAAGAAACAACAAGATCTTTCGAGGAGAAATATCGAAGATAGGGCGAGTTATTGGTATTTATATATAATACCCTCTTTGAGTGGATTTTTATATGGTCAGATTATGAGTTGGAGTGGTATGCTTTATGGAGTGAGAAGTTGTAATTTTTCTTGTGTATATTTGTCTTTTCTTTGCTTTTCCCTTTCAGTATCACTTTCCCAGTGATCCTTTTATTTTGTATTTTCCATTGCCTATCTTGAATAAATTAATTCCTTACCTCTCAAAAAAAAACTACCAAAAATTCCATAAAATACCATCACGAGATCTCCAAACAGTATGTACGATAGAGTGCCAAAAAAGTAATACCCAAAAACCAGCACAACAACTATTAAACATCAAAAACACCAAGATCAGACTCATTTTTCTTCAAAAGTAAAGTCAGATTCTTGAAATTTTAGGTGGGGTGGCAACTATACTTCAAAAAGCTTCACCAACTACTCAAATTAGCTAAAATCAAGCTAAAACTTGTTTTATTCTCTCCCTAACTTCGAATGAGACTGTAATCGACAAACAAACCTCATAAAAAAAAAAAAAACTTCTATGAAATCATACCATAGAGAAAATCAAAATCTGAGATTTTTTATTTTTTGTATAAAATCCTCTTTAAATCATACTTCCAATCTTCAACAACTTCTGGGAAAAAAAGCTCAAAAAATACTGTAAATAATGCTTAATTATGATTTAGTTTTACCCCCTTCAATCACTATAGCAGTCCATACATTTGCTAACATTAGCTGTATGGCCTGCTGACGTCAGTGATGATGAATCTGATTTCTAGCTTCTTCTGGTGATGCCTGGCTCTGATACCAAGTTAGAATTGGTCATATATGTGTAGGCCAGTATATATTAATTTGGTGTTTTAATAGAGAATCTATAGTAAAAAAGAAAAACCTTGAAATTGCATTTATTCATTATCACAACTTCTAAATTACAAAGCATATATATAGTTTTACAATCCAGGCTTTCAAAATCCCACTCTAACTAGAATACCTAAAAAAATATTACTTTAAAATCTCAGTTCCTGTCACAAAGTGATACCCTGCCAATATTTTAGCCATAACTTTCCCAAATTACTTGGATTCTCAAGATCTAGGACTCATTGGAAAGGTGACTGAATCACCTTATAAATGACACCAAAATTAAACCAAACGGGTTATTAGATTTGACCTTCCAAATAAGGCCTATGGAAAAGTAACAGAAATAGATCTTTCATTTTCCTAAAAAATAAATAAACCTATTCTATTTGGAAATAAATAAAAAATCAAACTGACAAGAACTAACACAGATTAACCTAAAACTGACAAAAGAATTATTACCATATAAGAATAATTAACCCAAAATAAATAAAAATACTCCTGCATAAGCCCATCAAATTAGAGTATAGGCTGTTTCTAGTTCTGCATCACTAGGATTTTGAGTAAGAAGAATAGGGAAGAGAGAATATATATGTAATGAGAAAACGTATGGAGAGATTCTACTCTCTTTCACACTGATTTTATTCATATAACAAACTAAAATAAAGGAATACATGGATTAAATTGTAAATTTACAAGTAAATCCTAACAAATGTACTTGGGACAGAAATGCTCTTATTACATGAATACACTGTATTCCTACACATAGATGATAAAATAAATTATTACTTTTTCTTACATACCAAACATATAAATAAGTTGTATGATATTTTGCGTAGGAGATCTCCTACATGAAAACTCCAAATATTTCCATGTTGCCTCTGATATATACAGCAGACAATAATTTGGATTCTTACCGTAGTTGAAGGCATTGCTGCAACACCACCCCTGGCAGCCAAATGACTCCCAAAACCATGAGGGCTAGCTTGAGAAGATGGCCCCAAGCTCTGTGGACTCATTGAATGCCAAGCATTAGAAGGAATATGCCCACCCATCGGTTCACCAAGACTGGGTGCTGGCCTGCAATAAGTGAATGTCAGAACAAAAGAAAGATATCTGGGCAAACTTGAAATGGAGAAAAGAGGAGAAGTAGTGTAGCTGT
>JAOXJP010232478.1:0-10463 GCA_025762735.1 Platanus orientalis | reverse complement strand
TATAACTCAAAAACTAAAACAATAATGTCATTCTCATTCATTGGTAATGCAAAGTATTTATAAAAGTACAACTACAAGTCTACAACAGTAAATCTGGAGAAATATAATATAATGAGATAAATAATAGTACAAGAATCTACCAGTGCCAAGACTGTTGTCAAGTGTCAACCACCTCAATCCTCATCAATACACTTCGACATGACGTAGAGTTCAAAATGTTCTATACTTCTACATGACCACATGACTACATGTGTGATGTAATTTTCTGATTAAAAAAAATTATAAAAAAATATTAAAAAATACAAAAAACAGCAAAATTAAGAGAACTATGCTTCAATATGTTTAAATATGCTCTCTGGATTTTTTCTTTATTTTTGGATTTTTTTAAAATTTTTAATTATTAAAATATAGAAAATATTTTATCTTCAGAAATCTACCAAATTTACATATTATGTGAAATATGGGATGTAGTATATCATAGAAAAAATTAGAAGAAACAATGCTCATTTCATATAATTTTAAAAAAATATTTTTTGAAAATTATTATTTTTCCATGAATGTGTAGATCTATCACAAATGTATAATATATAAAAAATCTACAAGTATTAGAGAAGAAGTAGAGAGATTACCGAAGTTTTTTATGAGATTTGGGGTTTCGGGTTCGATTCTTTAATCCGGCACAAATCATGCTTTTCAATCTAAATGGACTCAAGTGGAGTTCTAGATTTTGCTTAAGGAAGCTAAATCTACCAAGAAAAAAAAATTGAGTGATTTTTGAAGGTTGCAATATGGGTAGGGGTATTCGCTGCGAGACGAGATACACTTGTATTGTGAAACACATGTGAGACCCATCATTTTAAGCAAAAAAGGCCCAAAACTGCACCCTTATTATGAGACACGTGTGAGACATCTGGTGAGACGGTGTAATTTTGCTGAGATTTCAAATTCATACCCCTTATCGTCTCCCCATGGTGCGATACCGGTACGTCTCACACGAGATTTTGAACCATGTTGCGGATAAGTTATGGAACAACTGGTATCATAGTAACAAGTGGTATCAAGTTGTGGTGGAGGTGTGTCTCAGGGACATGGCGCAGTGTTTAGAAAAAGAGGACAAATGCAATAAAAGGGAACCTCCCACTGAGGGCTTTCTAAAAATTAATTTTGATGGGGCATTTTTGGGGAACCCAGGGTTGATAGGTTTTGATTGTGTGCTAAGAGATTCCCAAGGGAGGATTATTGCGGTGAGGTGTGGTCCTTTAGGTACGGGTGACACTATGTTTGTTGAGATAATAGGGTTGTTGGAAAGCCTTCATTTGCCTAATAAGATGGGTATTTTATTTGTAGTGGTTGAAGGGGACTCCAATTTGGTTATTACTTGGGCTAAAGATGTGTGTAGGGGTTCTTAGAGACTCCTTCATTTTCTTAGTGAGATTAAGTCCCTAATAAGGGAGCTCAAGCCCGAGCTGCGGCATATTTCTCAATCTAGGAATTCACTGGTAGACAAATTGGCTAAGTGGAGTGTTGCTCAGGAGGCGATGTTCTGTGGGGACCATATGCCTGATTGTTAATTTTTGCTTTCTTGTTTTTGTTTTAGTTTGCTAGTGCTTTTGTTGCTTTGTTTTGGTTTTAGTTTGTTTTTGTTGCTAGTTTTGTGGGCTGTATTCTTTTCGTTTTTCTAATAAAATTGTGATTCATTAAAAAAAAAAGAAGATAATTCTCTAAGGTTGATTCCAGGGTGAGAGCTAAACGTGTACTGCGGTGCACATGTAAAAGATTGGTGTCTTGATAAACATGTAGTTAAAGTCAAGGTTCAATGGGAAATCTTCAAGGGGCTGGGGTTAAAGCCATATTGGAGATTGTTGAGGGTGTTTTTGTATCCAGTGGGAGGATCCGGAAGAGATCAAGACTAGGGGCATGATTGAAGACAAGAAGAGTTGCAGATAGTCACAAAATGGAAGGTCTCATCACAAATACAATGCTAGAAAACAGACAAAGGGCATTAGTCTCCAAGTGGGAGATTGTTGGGGTGGAGTCTGATGTATGCCAGAGGTGAGAGGAACCAAGAAAGTGAGTTCTAACATTGCCGGATTGATCTGTGCTCATCGGGTGACACAGACTGCAAAAACCACAAACCAGAGAGTTGCTGGTTCAATCCTGTATCGATCCAGGATTGATCCTGGATTGAATCAGGCACCCAGTTCAATCCTAGATTGATCCAAGATCTAGCTATTACGGTGAGAAAAAAATAAAAAGTGTTGTGGAGAGCAAGAAAAGATAGGTTTCATAGTGGGATCAACTTGCATGATCTATCTAAGGTCTCTATTGTTGTTTAGGGTTAGTGAGAGGTCACTCAAATGGTTTGCAAAGGTTTTCGCAAGGTTTGAGAGAGGTGAAAAGCTTGAGAAGGATTTTTCTTTGGGTTTTCTCAAGGTTCTCTTGGTTGAGAGGGAAGGTAAGAAAGGGAAAGAGAAAGCGATTTCTTAAGGGTTTTGGGCTATGATAATGTATGAGAGAGAGAGGGAAGCTTGTAGCTTTGTATTCTTCCATTATAGTGAAAGGTTTTCTGTGTGGCTCCGTGGTTTTTCCCTGGTCTTGGGGTTTTCCACATAAATTTGTGTTGTGGTTTTCTTGTGTGTTTGCTTGTTGTTCCGCGTTTATTATTGCATCCCAAGGAACTCGCATCAAGAAGAGGGTTACGATCCTAACAATTAGGGTTATTAAACTAATGACAACACTAATCAAGAATGGGGGACTTCTAGAAGATGATCATGGCCTTAGGGGTATCAATTTAATTGCAGGTGAGGAGGATATACTTAAAGTTGAGAATACGGAGAATGCCTTGATGCATTTGGAGGATGGTGAACCCAGATCGGAGAACTCGATGTAGTAAAGTCCATCCCAAAACAGAGGAGCTAATCTTAGGTATGCATAACTAGGGGTAAAGAGAATGAGAACTTATCTTAAGGGATCGAGAATCTCTAGGCTTAAGGGCAATAAAAGGAGGATATAGCTGGGTGTAAACGGATCGGAGAGAGACTTGGATATACATGGATCCGGTATCTAATCCGGTAAATATACATATATCCAGTATCCGATCTGGTAAATATACATATATCCGGTATCCAACAGAGCATATTAAAAGAGACCCATCTTTGGGTCTGTTTTGATAAGCAGATATCGGATCTAGATATCCGAGATGTACCACAACACTGCTAAACTAGGTATGGAGAATGAATCTATATTTGTGCATGGAAGTTGTTGGCCGGAGGCTTCTCAACTATTCGAGCGCATTGCAGTGGTGGTTGGTTCTGATTCAACAAGGGTCTAGAATGCCTGGTCGAAGGTCCAGCACAGTAGGTAGCAGGCGTGTTCGTTTTGGCTCCCGAGCGTGAAGTCGGATTGACTAGTTCACTGGGCTTGGCTTGTGGACTAGATAGGGACAAGACCTTTTAAAGAGCCTGAATCCAGCGTGAGGCTTGTGCTTCTTTCTATGTCTATGGAGACAGCATGTCAGCAGTCAGCACCTATATTTGAATTTTGAACTTCTATGTTTCCAAACTAATTTCAAAAACACATAAATAAATAAAGACTTGTAAATATGCTGCAAATTTCTCAGTGGCCATTTTACAACAATGATTGAAATGAACATGTGAATAATTGAATATCAACTCATCTATAAATATGCTGCATTGCATTCAACAGAGCTTGGATCAGCTATAGGAATTCTAATAATTAACCCTTGCTGAAATGAGCTTTCCCCTTAAATCATCTATATATAGTTATATATGTTTATATTAAATCAGATCCAGACCTTTATCGGATTGGATAGAGGTGGGCTCTTATCCGGTCCGGTATAACCAAATATATTACTTAGCGGATCGGATATATAAATGGATCGAATCTTTACAGTTTTGGAATTGTTTATTCGGATTCGGAGTCAAACGGATACCAGATTTTTACTGGATAATTTGCAGCCCTAGATGTGGAGGTGGTAATGGGAGAATGGTTGAATCAAGGAATGGGAAATGAAGGGAGGTTGTGGCCCTTGATTGGAGGAAGAGATTTGGACATAAGGTGGGGGTGGGATTGCTAGGAAGGTGAAAGGAGGGTATTAATAGAGGCAAGGATGGGGTGGAGGGTCTAATGGAGATAAACAAGATTGGTGAAGGATCAAAAGTGGAGGGTCTTATAGAGGAAGGGAGGATAGGAGTAGGTGGATTGATAGAAGGGAGAAAAGTCATGGAAACAAGGGGGGAGGGAGGGGAAGGAAGAAAGTGAGTTGGGTGAGGGTACGACTTTGCGGGAAGCGGAGTCCGATCGAACTAATGGGTGGTATAGGGGGTGGGAAGGGACAATGGCCCTGTTTCAAGAAAGAAGGGGAGAAATAGAGGAATGGGGAGGGGAGGAAGGATCAGTAGGTGAGGAGGAAGAAACAAAGACTGAGAGGGGTCAATTCACAATGACAGTTGGGGAGTGCGTTAAATTGGGACTCATTGGAGGAGATTCTGAGGCCCTAATTCCAATTGAGGAGGATGAGGATCCTCTCTGAGAGGTATCCAATTGGGTTCGTTAGAAGGTTAAGGAAATAAGTTAGACTGCTAGGTCTATCGTTTGAAGCAAGAAGCATTGGCATTATTCAGAGCTTTGAAGAAATAAGGAAGAGGAGGTGGTAGTTGGCAGCAGAAAGAGAGGAGGATGGTGAAGTGAAGGGAAACCTTGGAATTGAAAAACTTGCAATGGGAGCTTTTGAGCGAAGCCACTAGTGTAAGAAGCTTCGAGAGGAAGAGCAAGGGCTGTAGTATGGTTTAGATATGAAAATGGTCATCATGTTGTGGAACGCGTGGGTGCTAGGTAATAAAAATAACAGCAGAATGGTGAAGGAAATGATAAGATTGAATGTAGCGGGGATGACAGTGTTGAAAGAATCTAAGATGAGAAGTGTGGACCAAAAGGTGATAAGGGAGATATGTAGCTTTGAAAATCCAGGGTGGGCATACCTTCCTTCAGAGGGATCTATAGGAGGTATTACTACTTTGTGGGATATGGAAAGAATGGAAGTAATCGATGGAAATGTAGGTAGTATCTCAGTGTTAGTTGCGGCCTAGCTAAAAAAGGAGCAACAACTATGGGTTTTGACTAGGGTCCATAGACTTACGGAGTGGACAGCTTTGGGGAGTTTCTTGGAGGAGCTAGAGTAGGCTTGGGGAAGATGAAACCTCTTGTGGTGTGTGGGGTGACATTTTAATAAGGTCCTCCTTTGATTGAAAGGAATCAGGGTCATAAAGATCAATGAGAATGGAAGCTTTTGGGGGTGTTGTGGACAGAAATAGCTTGTTAGAAATGTGAATTGATGGAGCGAGATATACCTACTCATACTTTCAAGAGAATCCATCTATGAACAAGCTGGATCGCTTTATGGTAGCTAGGGATTGAGAGGAATATTTTGTGATAGTGGAAGTCAAAGTCCTTCCAAGGCACGGATCAGATGCCATGCCAATTTTGCTAAAAAGTGGCAGAAAAAAATCAGGTCCAAAGCTCTTTGGATTCAAAATACATGGATGAGGCACCTGAGGTTTTTGGAGACTAAAAGAATGGTGGATGTCCTTGAGGTGGAGTACCCGGGGCTAGGGCTGTCAACTATCCACCTAAGCATCCGCATTCGATTTGATTAAAGCGAATGTGGATGCATCTATATCTGATTTGTTTAAATATTCGATTCGTTTAATATATATATATATATATATATAAAGTTTTATATATAAATATTTGCTGAATGTTTCTTTTTGGTTAATATAAGTTATAACAATCAAATTAATTTCTTTTTGGTTAATATAAGTTATAACAATCAAATTAATGGGTATCTCTTATCTTGTTTTGCTGTTACAAGTAAGTATTAGTTTTAAAGAAGGTATAATTGTTTTTAAAAAGTTAAACAAAACCCTTAAGTTTCTAATAGAAAGTGTAATAGGATATATCTGAATTTGTATCCGAAATTTGTTTAAATAAACGGATATGAATATGGATCCTATTTTTAAATATCCACAGATATTCGAATTCGTATCTGATATTCGATTAACTGAATGAATACAAATATGAATGTAACTCTAGCTGATTCGAATTGGCTCCATTTACAGCCCTACCCAGGGCAGCACTTTTGGACAAAACTTTGGATGCCTAAAGAGAAGTAAAAAAAGGTGGAAGAAGTAAGTGTTTGGTGGATAGAAAAGAAGAAAGGAAAGAGCATTGGAAAAGATAAGTGGGACAAAAAGGAGGAAGAAGAGGGGTTATCGGAAGGGGAAAGGGAGGAGAGGGATAAATTGAAGGAGGAATTCGAATGGTCACTTAGATGAAAGAAACAATGTGGAGACAAAACTTTTGAGTGTGATGGTTGATGGAAGGGGATAACATTTCAGAATTCTTGCACTGAATAGCCAGCAACATAGAGGGATAGATGGCATACAAAATTAAAGGTGGATGATTCCATTCTGGAAGAGGATGATGTGATAAAAGGGAAGGTAGTGAACTATTATAAGGAGCTGTATACAGAATCGTAAGAGCGGCGATTGAAGCTACATGGGATGCAGTTTAAGGGAATCTCAGATTTTGAGGTGGCCTGGCTGGAGTGCCCTTTTGAGGAAGAGGAGGTGAAGACAGTATTGTGGCAGCTTGAGACAGGAAAGGCCCTGGGTCCGAACGGCGTTCCAATGACTTTCTATAGGAATTGTTGGGAGATGATAAAAGAGGATTTGTTCTAGGTCATTAGTGACTACTATGAAAGAGGCTTTCTTGATAGGGAAGCTATGCAACTTTTTACTGCTTTGATCCTCAAAAAAAGAAGGCACGGAGGAGCTAAAAGACTTAAGACCAGTGAGACTCTTGGGAAGCACATAATAATAATTGTGGTGTTTGGCGTCTCAATTAAAGGTGGTTCTACCCCCTCAATTGTGTCCCAGGAACAAGGGACCTCTTTAAGGGGGAGATCAATTCTAGATGGAGTTCTAAGTGCAAATGAATACTTAGATGCCAGATGAAGATCAGGGATCCCAAGAGTCATATGCAAGATAGATTTGGAGAAGGCATACGATCATGTGAACTGGGGTTTCCTTAACTATATGCTATACGGGACATGCTTCAAAGTTCAGTTGAAAAACTGGATGAAGAAGTGCACCATAGTTTGGGTTCAGTTTCAGTGCTGGTAAACGGTGCTCCGCCAGAGTATTTCAATAGTTCTAGGCCTAGGGGATTTTGATAGGGAGACCCGCTCTCTACCCTGCTATTTTTTCTAGTGGTGGAAGCATTGGGGATTTGCTGGAAAAGTCTCGAGGTCATGAGTTGATTGAGGTTTCAAGGTGGGATAGCAGGGGTCAACAATATTTCACCTCTAGTGTGCGGATGACACGCTTATTCTATGTAACAATTCTCAGAGGCAGATCATAATGTTGTGGCGTGTGTTGAGATGTTTTGAGGCAGTGTCAGTGCGTGTCAGTGCTGAGAATCAATTTCTCTGAGTTCCGTCTCAATAGTAGGAGATGTAGTAAACTTGGATTTGCTGGCCTCAAGTTTGGGTTGGAGGGGATCTGTTGGGAGCATCCTTCAAAGGGAGAAATATCTGGATACTAGTGGAGGACTGAATTAGAATGTGTTTGGCTGGTTGCAAGTCCTTCTATCTCTTGAGGGGAGGCAAATTGACTCATAAATGCTGCGTTGGCAAGCAATCCAATTTATTTCATGTTGCTTTTTCTCATCTTGGCAAAGGTATCCAAAAGATAAGAATATTTTTTCAGAGATACTTTTTGTGGAGGGGTTGCTAAGGATCCTCTCATCAGCACTTGGTGGCCTGGGTGAAGGTGTGTTTGCCAAAAAGTAGAGTAGTGGGGCTGCAAAGGGTAAGAACGATGAACAAGGCATTGCTTTTCAATTCGTTGTGGAGGTTTGGGGAGGAAGGGGATAATCTTTGGAGGAGGATAGTGGAAGCCAAGTATAGAGCCCTGGATAAATGGGATCCTAAGGAAGTGGGGGGCCCTTGTGGAAGTGGGGGGCCTATGGAAAGGAATAATGCATGTTTTTTTCAAGAGTTTAAGGAAGGAATTTGGTATAGGATAGGAAGTGGGGTTGATATCTCCTTTTATGGGGCCATCTGGTGCGGGAATGCAACAATGAGATTGGAGTTCTTCAACATCTATGGTATTGCAGCAAATAAAAAGGCTAAGATGTCAGAGTATATGCCATTACAAACAACACGGTGATGTGGCAGCTGATCCTAATGAAAACAGTGTTTGATTGGGAGGTCTAGGAGGTGGCTACACTCTGGGCTGGTTAGAGAAATGCTGAGTTTCACAGGGCTTCTCATATGCAAGGGTTTGGAAGCTGGGTCACAGGTGGGGGGCTCAGATTCTCATTAAAGTCATGTTTTGAGCATCTTGACACTTCTCAAGGCATTGCTATATGGAAGTTTGGAACTTTGGAGGCACCCAATTCAATTCTTTATGGCCCAGTCTGGTTGCCTTGAATAGTATCCAAAAAAATAGAAAATAAAATCCCAAAAGAAAAGGTAAGAAAAGAATCATAAGAAAACATGAGAAAACCAACTTTTTATGGCAATCAGACAGCTTAAAAATGATTGTGTGAGGAAATTTTGTCATGAGAAAACCTTTTCATGGCAACAAGACTTGGCCTATGTTGACAGTGGTAATGGGAAAGACTCCAACAGTGGATAATTTGATAAAGAAATTTTGTGCTTACCTAACATTTGTCTCGTGTTATGAAGATGGGGAGTCGATAGAGCATTTGCTGATACACTGTCCCTATGCATGGGAGGTGTGGAATGGAATGATGCGGGACTTCACAATGGTGTGGGTTTCTCCTTCTTGCTTGACTAATCTTCTTCAACATTGGAAGGTGGCAGCTTTCATGTCAAAAGAGAGACGAATATGGACTACGACACCAGTGGAGGTTTGCTGATCCTTATGGCTGGAGAGAAATGACCAGGCCTTTAATGATCAAGCCGAACCCTCCCTGTAAGTATATAAGTAGGCTAAGGAAGAGGTGGTCTGTTTGGACTCTGTGTTGTAGGGGAGGGAGTGTATGAATTTCAGAATGGTGGTCTGATTAGAAACTGGAACCAGATTATTGTGGTTTGGGGGATTCTTGGGTTCAGTTGTAATCTTCGTATTTTTTTCAGTTATATCTTTGGTGGGGATTTCTTGTTCCCTTTGATTAATAAATTTTCTTTAGACAAAAAGGGTCCCTTTCTTCATGTTATCCACTGTCAAATTCATTATTTTTTTGTAATAATAAAGTTAACACAATTATTTAAAACGTTGCTTGCACTATTTACTTAAGACCAGTGGTAATATTTGGTTCATTTGAGGTTTGTCCATTTGGAATGATCTTTGCGTATTCTATATGTATCCATTAGCTTTAAAGTTTTGAAGCAGCTCCATCATCTTGCTGCGTAGGACTTTTTATACCTTATAGTGTTTTGTCTTTTTCCTAGTTGGTAAGTTAGTCAAGAACATTATTGTAGAAGTGAGAATCTCATGTTTTGCATTGTTATATAGGATTTTCATTCATTCTTTGGACACTCTACACATGGTACCTAATGAACCCTGATAAATTTTTAGAACAGTATTAATGTGTGTACCAGGATTTAAAATTTGATTTCAATAGATATTTTGCAGATACAGGATGCAAAACAGCCCATGTTTAAAATTTGTGAGCCTAAAATGTCCATATCTGAACCCATCAAATCCAGTTAACAGCCCAATAAAGACCCGTAAGTCCATGGTTCTACTAGTTTTGTTTGGTTTCTAAGTTGGTTTAGGAGTCTTACATGTAGTAGGATAGTTGTTAGGAAAGTGTAAGTTTTATTTTTGTCACTTTTCTTGAGGCCTTATGATGAGGACATGAAGTGCAAGGTGGCACCCCTACACTTGGGGTTAGTAGGGTACACAAATGGAGATTATGAAGGTCTACAAGGGGTACATCAAGATGGAAAAAATTTGTTTCGATTTGGACCAAATTTGGAGTTGTTGGAGCAACATTATCTTTAGTTTGAATTAGAGTTTTATTAGGATTTAATGTTAGACATTATCTTTTATTTCATTTGAATTTTTATTTGAGTCCTTATTTAGTTAGGAGTCTTCAAAGCAAAGTTTTAATCCCATTTTTTTCTTTATGCTATATTCTGGAGGGTCAAAACTCATCCATTTGGGCTGATTTTGGTGCCATTTGAAAGGTTATTTAGTTACCTTTCCAAAAAGACCAAGATCTTGAGAATCCAATTTGATTTAGGAAAGTTATGACCAAAAATACTGGTAGGTATCACTTAAAACCAAGATTTAGTTATTTTAGAGAGTTTCATTTATTTAGAAAGTTTAGTTAGAGTAGAATTTGGAAAGATTGACATCTAAAGTCTATATATATGCTTGTAACCCACAACTTTATTAATGAATGAATGC
>JAOXJP010232477.1:0-10463 GCA_025762735.1 Platanus orientalis | reverse complement strand
CCCCCCCCCCCCCCCCCGCGCCACCTTCCTACAGTTAAGTTTGGGCAACAATTTTTGGTCCATGGATGAGGCCTGGTCCGCCATCGTTTCAAGCTGGACCTATGTCTGAATAAGGCCAGTCCAATGCTAAATTTTTTAAGTCCATCAAGAACCAAGCAATTGACGGGCCATTTGTGATTAGGAAGCTTAGTTTGTGACAAGAGACCATTAGAAGCATCCTAAGTGCGGTTTAGATTAGATTCTCCTCTCTCTCTCTCTCTCTCCCCCCCCCCCTCAGTCTTCAATTTCTGACTAAAAGTTTACTTTTGAGCCATATTCTGTCGCTGCATTGTTTATCTGAATTAGAGGACCATTATTTAAATATAAATTGTAATAAAATTAGGAAGGAATAGAGCTGCCTCCCCCAAGGTCTATAAATACCTGTAGTTAAATCGACGAGGTTGCAGCTGTTGTCTCAGTTTTTTTAAGGAGGCAGGATTCCCTGTCTTGTGGTTGGTGAAACTCCGATCACACAAGCTGGACATTGGTTGTAAGACTACCAATCTCCAACTAAGGATGAAACTTGGTTTGGGCCCAAGCTGAGCTTGATCAACCCAATTCAACATGAGGTAGGTTTGGGATTGGATTGAGTCCTCGAGCAAGGTAAAACATCCCTCCCTCCTACCCCCTCTGGTCGTGCTTCTTCGTCATCTTTCTCCTATGAACCTTAAATACCCCATTACACGATGAAGGCCTAAAATTGCTCCACTAAAAGGTTCACTGCGGAAAGACTAAAGAGATAAACGCACAACAGCCCAAAAAAGACCCTAGATGGGCCCCCATGTGTAATCTAGATTACATTTTCCTTTCTTTTTATTTTCTGGAATTCTATATTTTTGACAGACAGCATAATAACTATGAAGTAAAGGCAGTCCCCAGATGAGTATCATAAGAATAGTTAAAAGTTGTCTGAAAAAGAGTTTAGGCGGGCTTTCATTTAAATAGAAAATCTACTAAACTAGAAAGAATATGGAAGCCACTCTCCGAGGGTCTGTAAATACCTGTATTGGTATTTTTTTAGCTGTTGTTTAGGTGTTTAAAACAGAGATATGGTACTCCCGTTTTGTAATAGGTGAGACTCTGATCATGCAGGCTGGACATTAGTGTTGAGACTTGATCAATCTCCAATCCATGTCTCTGTGATTCAACCTCTATAACTCTCCTTAAATCCTCTATATTTCAACTCCCACTATCTATGGTCTCAGGGTCCAGCTATAAAATCCACAGTTCAAACCCTAGAGAATACCCCCCAAACCCCTCACTTAAACCGACCAGCATCCTCTTTCATTTTTTTTCCTTTCTAAAACCCCATTCAATTTCCCTCTCTTATCCCCTATTTACTGCTGATCTTAATCCCAACTCTTACAACATTCTAAAACACCATGAACCCCTGACTGAATAACCTTACTTTTCTTTCACCTGTTAAAATTCTAGAATCTGGTTTTCTCAGTGTTTTTTTCTTCCCACATTCCCATGGAATTCCTTCAGCTGTAAACCACAGCGTAAGGCCCTGAATATTCAAATATTTAGACTATACTCCCTGTGGTCTCTAATCAAGGAACCCGAGAATTTAAACCTTGATTCAAAGATTAGGTTTCCCTCCTTAATTGTTCAACATCATTGAGTCATCCTCTATGAATGTAGTTTGTGAATTTTTGTAATATCCCAAAACTCAGTTATGTGTTTTCATTGTATTTTTTGTCATCTCTTTTAATTTAGGAACTTATAATTGAAATAGGCATATACACACATATGTATCTGCATGATTGCCTAACTAACCCATCTATATCTAATACCTTACACCCATATCTGAAGTTAAAAATCCCATTGAGTTAATAACAGCTAAAAGTCAATCAATTCATATAAAACAAGAAAAGTTTATTCCTACATCAAGACAAAATAAACCATTGGTACATCTATGGTTCCATAAGATTACCTGAAAGGGCTGTTCTATCGTACTCTCTCTTACCTGCACTTGTGGGGCACATGTAAGGGGCCAAGAGTCAAGACACACCAGTAAATGGGCTCACCTAAGAGATTTGCATGCCAAAAAATGGAAAACCTGATCGTATGACAATAACATCCAATCCATATGGTACTACAGTTATAGTGGCTTGCTAGTCAATTTATATTCCTGCCTGCCCAAGAGAATTTGGCATGGAGAAATCTCCTAGGACATGTAGAATGGTCAGTCTCACCTCACTGCATATGTACACCATGCGCAAGTAAATATGGTAGGGCTTCTCTCTTGAGCATCCGTGAGGGATCCTGAGTTCCTCCAACCAAAGTAATACAACAACAGTCCACTGAAACAGGGACACTCCATTTATCAAATAAATTGTCATGCCTGACATTTGTGCTGGAGACATTCCTAAACTCATATTATGACAATTATCAGAAACTCCGCTATTATTAACATACTTCTTATACAATATTTATTTGTCATCTTATCTGAGGTATAAATTATACTTGAATCCAATTCAGAAAGTGACTCCAGCTATTAGCAGTGTACTGCAAAAATTATCTCCCAACACATCTAGATACATTATTTATAAATTATATACTTAAGTGGCGTTGAGCCAGCAGCTTATGGAATGGCCTGTGTCCCAACCAGAGGTCACAGGACCAATCAAATCTTATTCTGATAATATATTACCTAGTCACATACATATCATAACAAACTTTATGGGCATCAAAAGTATATAGAGTTTATAGTGTCCGAAGTATCTAGATCTGAATGATTTTATGTAATATATGTATAAAGAATAAACAAAAAGGCATTAACAAAAGCATACCCGTCAATCAACTCCTCAAGTTGCGGCTGAAGCTCTTTGTCCCTTATTTCCTCAATTCTCTTTGATATCGAATCAATTCTGTGAATTGCAACTCTAATTCTAGAGTGGAGATCCTTGACAACTGCACGAGTTTTATCAATCTTGTAAGACCTTTCTCCCCCTGATTCTTGCTCTCTTAGCAGTTTACACTTTCTGTCATACTCACTTCTGATAATCCCACTAGCCTGAAATCAAGACAGTTTCAAAAAAAATTATACCCTGAAAGCATAAGAGTTTCAAAAAAGATATTTTAGCATCTACAAATATATAGCAACGTGATGAATCAAGCATGTGGCAGTTGGAAAACCATTACTCAATGAGATTATGAAAGATGTATCTTTCACTTTTTAAAATAGTTTCATTTCTGATATGTGGCTTGGCACATGTATTTCTTTTTCCTTGTTTTGTGATGCCATGTAACACAGTTCTATTACATACATCTAATTGGATGCATTTCTACACTTTTTACTTAAAAGAACTAATATTAACACAACTTGGAATGTTATTATCTACTTGACAAATAGCAACTTGATGAATCAAGCAGGTGGTGGTTGCACAACAAAAGTCACAACAGCCTAGGTAAAGGGATTTCCAATTTAAAAAATAATAAATAAATAATTTGATGCCTGACATGAGGGTGGAAACATTTCAAAACAGATATTTGGACAATAATCTTTTACTTCTCTTCTTTTGCAGTGTTAGTTTTTACAGCTTTAATACACTTGACTGGATGCATTTTATTGTCTTATACTCAGACAAACAAATATTAACACAGAGTTCAATTGTTATCATATAAACTACCTAATGTATCAGCAATTGTATAATAGGAAATGTTGATGCTCTCTGTCTCTGATATAAAACAAGAAAAGAAAGAAGAGAGAGAGAGAGAGAGAAGATTTCCCCTTAGATCCTTTTGAAAACAAGAGTCATTGATTTGGTGCAATGATAGGGGCTTGGGCTGCCAGAGTGAAAATGTGGGTTCGAGTCTGGTGAGCAGCCACTTTGTGCGCAAAAGCCAAAGGTTAGGTTTGTATCCCGTCCACCCCTTCCAGCACCCCATAATTACGGGACCGGCAATGGGTAATGACTTTTTATCTTTTTTGAATATAAATCACTAAGTAAAGCTTCTCAAAAGTGTTGTACTAAACCATCTTGAGTGTGTAGGCCATGTCATATCAGCAAGTAACATATCTCCATGTCCAGGTAGTGAAATTTCCTGTTTAATTAAAAAAAATGGCTATATTAAATGTTCCAACACTTGCTAATGGACTTGGCCTTCATATGGCTTCACACACTTTGACACAGCAGTGGGTACTGAGCTCAGAGGGTAGTTTCCCATTTAACTAGAAAAATGGAATAGGCAGACATGTTTCACTCAAATATACCAATAGCAAAACCAGCTAAGCATATTAATATCAACTTAAGTTACTTGTAGATCCAGTTATTCAAGAAAGTTACTGTACAGAGAACTGATTCTCCTAAGTTACAAATATGTAAAAAAAAATTTAAATAACTTCACTACCATTACAATCAAAACAAATTTTTACCTTGACTTCATCATAAAGCTTTCTCTCCCAAGCATATAGCCTATCTAAGGTCGAGGCATGACTACCTGAGTTCATACAAATATTGTTGAACAGATTACTGCTTATGTCCTCTGTATCGTCTTTTGAAGTTTCACCAAGAAGATTCCTGGATGATGATGAGGGGGATGATGCAGTCCTATGCCAAGTCAAGTACTTTATTGTTGTTGGAGCAGGCTCTAAGTAGACATAAACATGATTAAATGAGTAATCAAAACCCGAAATATGGTAGAACTAACTAAATTGCCAATATATATGATTTTAATAACCCAATATCAAGAGGCTAGAATTCAAAGAAGATACCAATACAGACACTGTAAATTTTCACTTATATGAAACTAGAATACTAATATATGCATCTGCATTGGATTCAAATATTACACATGGTGAGGTGTGGAATTCTATATGCTGACACATATATATGTATATGAAAGTAACAAATGTTTATATAAAAATAGTAACATAACTGATTAAGAATATATAACAAGAATTAATAAATCAATGAGAATATTTTTGAAAGAAAAAAGAAGGTACAGTTGCCACTGTAATAATTTATACTCTTGGTGGACATGCTTTGTGTTAAATATTAAAAGTTATAAATTTTAAATATAAATACAGTACAACAATAACAGCCTTATCCCAACTCTTTGGGGCCGGCTACATAAATCCTGTTCCGCCATTCCACTCTATTTAGGGCCATATCTGCTGTTAGATCACAAGCTGCCACGTCTTTCCTTACTACTTCAACCCAAGTCAATTTTGGCCTTCCTTTTGTCCTTCTAACGCGTTCAACTTGTATCATCTTACTCCTTCTCACTGGCGCAGTCATTGGACTTCGTTGCACATGACCAAAGCATCTCAGTCGTCTTTCCCTCATCTTATCACCTATTGGTGCTGCACCTAAGCTCCCGCGAATGGATTCACTCCTAATTCTATCCTTTCTATTTTTGCCACTAAATTATTTTTATAAAATAGATTATTAGTTTTCAATGCATAATTTACCAAAAACAATGTTAATATTTTATTGGATACAGTTTGTATAGGCTAGAATCTAATATTCTTATAAGAAAGGGGTTGCTAGGTGAGTCACCAAGTAATGAGATTGAGAGGAACCAAGATTCTTCCAAATGGCAGCTCGAAAGGGCTCATGAGTCCAGAACAACTCCACATGGAAAATATACCCTCTTTTCTGGACATTTTTTAATTAAAAAATTGAAATTTCAATGGTTAATATTGCAGTGAAAAAGTGCAATGCATTGTGGAGTCATACAGCTAACCTGGATAGGAGAACTGAACACCATAGTCAGCAATTTGGTATACAGTAAACATACTATACGGAAACAGTGAAGATAACTCAATTTCAACAATCAATGATTTGGTAAAAAAAATTACAAAAAACAATTTATCTATGGATGAATTGAATTACTAGGTGGCCAAGGAGATGGGATAAAATAGGGTTTTGTAGAGAAGAGGAAGAAGAAAGAGAAGAGAAAGATGAAGAAGGGGGGAAGGGATTGGATAGATGTAGGAGAGGTTGGTTGCTCTCTATACCAAATTGTATTTATATTTTATGCATATGCTATACCATATGATATTAGTATACCATACCAATACAAAGCAAATACAAACGCTGATTTGTATACACCCCAACATACATGCATTTACAAACAAACCCCATATGCCAATATACTACTATATACTGCTGAGTATGATCTCCAAAACTTCCCCTCAAGGTACGGAATATAGATCCCCCATTCCCAATGCTAATAATGGAGGAGAACTGAGCACTGATTAACCCTTTGGTTAGTACATAAGCAAGTTGATCATTAGTCCTAACAAACATGGTTTCAAATGTCTGGAAATGTTGCATATGTCCCCTGACATACGTCCATGTCGACCAGGACAAACACAAATAATTGAACTACACTATAAAACTTCAATTTTTCAGTCGACATAATTTACAATGTTGATGTGCTGAGCAAATATTCCTCTTTAATAGTGTGTTATTATATAATGTTGACATGCTCAAAAAGTATATGAAGAACGATAAATTCTAAGGAAAATAAAAGGAAGGAGAGGAAGAAGGAGAATAGAAGAAAGAAGAGGAAGGGAATCTACTTGTTCCCTTTTGTCTATCCATTTAGATTATAATCTGTTTGTCAATTGTTATGTATCAAAATCCTAATGAATACATGTGTATTTATTAAGAATATTATAACACAAGTGTATTATGTATAGAATTAAGCTATGATTATGTATTTAAATAAGCTCTCATTCCTAATGAATCTATTTGTTCCCATATGTTTATACATTTACATTAGAATAGGTTGTTGACATATATATATATATATATGTGTGTGTGTGTGTGTGTGTGTGTGTGTGCGTGTGTGTGTGTATATCGAGTGACATAATATACTCTCATACGATTTCCCCAAATTGCATAGTTCTTCTATTTTTTTTCTATCTTCTTCTTCTATCTGATTTGTAGGCTCCGTATAGTTTCAAGTTGGTATCAAAGCTCTAGGATTGGAGTCCCTGGACGAGTTCTGCTGCCAATGTTAACAATTCTAGGGCTGGCGTTAGCAACCAGATGGCCCCCAAGTGTATGAAGAGATGATGTATGTTCCTGATAGATCTCAATTTCTGCAATTTTTTAGCGCTCATCTGATGAGGACATCACCCCACATGGCAGCCTTAGGACTTACCAGCATAAGAAAAGAGGCCCTCTTACTATTTGGCTCAAGTAAAAGTTTTAAGGAGTTTTCGTCAGAAGTTTTAGATTTCTAAAAATAGCAAGTTTCTATTTCTTTGTTTAAATTTGAATTGTAAGGGGGGATTTCTAGCCAAATCGCAAGCTATAAGAAAAACCCTCCCCCTCTTTGTTTTGGCATTCTATGAATAATAAAATTTTGAGTTTTTTCAGCTCCCACTTTTTGGAGGTTTCCTCTTTCAAGTTTGGGCACAAACTTGAAACCCTACATAGGGATTTCCTAGGGCATGTGGAGTAAGGCTTTCTCTACACAGATACAGATCCTTTTCTTCCTCTTCCTTCTTCTTCTTCTTCTTTTCTCCTCGTTACTTCCTGACCACACAGCAACACCATCTTCACCTACCTTCTTGATTTTTCTTCCATACCAAACCCTAATCCCTCTTCCCTCCCAATTAGACAGACCATAATACCATATATCCTATTAATTTCCTCCATCAAAACATACCTCAATTGCATCCCTTACCTGCAGCACCCTTTCTCTTTGATTTCCCCTAATATATTTCACCAAGGAAACCCTAAAACAGTAAACTCTAAACTTGCAGCTCCCTTGTTACAGTTTCCCCCCTAATTTTCTTCAAGAAAACCTACTCCCTAATTATTACACACCCTGTGGCACCTTTGGATCTATTCTCTCCTGAAGTTCTAAGTTGGAATCAGATTTCCTAAACCTAACCAACTTTGAGGCAGCATTAGGTTGTGTCTTTCATTGGAGTTGGTACCACAACTGGTATCAACCTGTGTTAAATCTGGTAGCATCAGCTGCAAGGTGTTCTTTAGTGACTGGATAATCAATACTGAAGATCTTTATTGATTGAAGCTGGCGGCTATATCTGGATCACTTCCCCTGGTTATTTGATTGATTAAGACTGTCATCTCCTCCTTGTGAAATCTGTGGCTGCATATGTGTGAAATTCTTGCTGCTAGATTGATTAGAAGAGACTATAACTCTCCAGAGACTTGCGGCAGCTCCTGTTTGAAGTTCCTTACTGCTGATTGATCACAGAAGAAAGGTACTGCTCTGTGAAAAGTTTTGTAAGTCTGAACTGATTAGTGTGTTCCTCTTTCTAGTAGCCCAATGTTTACCTGCTGATTTATCCCAGACCAGAAACTGTTCCAGCCCTTTGTCCACTTACTGCTTGAACCATGTCCTGAACTAGTTTAGCCATCCACAGTCCATGATAACCTGCTGTTCTGCCCTATAATTAACCCAAAACAGCTGGTGTCTTCACCAGTCTCGAGGCCATCAAATCCCATCTATTACCCTGCTGAACTACTCATAAACAGAGCTTGTGTTGACCCCTGTTCTGCCGCAAACTTAACTCCATAAACCCCTTATTTACTCACAGTTTCAGTCCTACATCCCCCATTCATAGCTTTGCTGTTTTCCCAGATTCTGAAACTATAAAACCCCTACCCGAGAGTTCACTATGTTGACTATACCATCTAGCCTTAATCTTATTACTTGTGGGATCATCTAGGTTCGTCTTTATTGAATGTTTACTAACTCCCATGATTTGAGCAAAGGATGATGATGTTTGCTGGAAATCCACTTGCTGTTTTAATCTTTATTTGGTTCTGTTTCAGTTGTAGAGTTGATTTTTACTTAATGTTCTAACTGAAATTCAAACTGTGCTTGACCTTGAGAGTAGGAATCTAGTTTATATATTGTCATTGCTTGGTGTAATCTCTCTCTCTCTCTCTCTCTCTCTCTCTCTCTCTCTCTCTCTCTCTCTCTCTCTCTCGATAAATAACTGAACTTTATTAAAGAATGAGAGAAAAGAATAAAATACAAAAAAAGGAAAACAATCCTCCGGGATAAAATTCTCACAAAACAAAAACAGAGAAATAACCCGTATTTGCCAAATTGTTAGCCAAAGTATTTTGACATCTAGGAACATGATAAAGAGAGATAGACATGGTAGCAACTAATTCCCAAATCTTATACAAGGTAGAGGAGTGGCAACAAGAGCCTGGACCATGGCCCAATGCCAAATTAATGACCACTTCCGAGTCCCCTTGTACCATGCACCCAAACACACCACTTCAATTCATGAAGACCCATGGGAAGGCCCATAGCCTCAGTAGAAATGGAGTCACAGACCCTCAATGAACCATAAATGACTCAAATGACCTTATTCAAATGGTCTCTAACTTGAAGACTTGAAAGCTAAGTAATGGAGAAAATATTATAAAGAGGAAAAAATAAAGAAGAAGAAGAAAAAGAGAGAGAAATTGGTGTTAATTGTATGAGAGTTCTAATCTCCCTATGCGAAAGATTATTTATTCATAAGAGTTTATATACCATTACAGTGGTCTATATATGTAGTATAATGTGACATAAATACCCTCAACATGGATTCCTTCACTCCCCCTCAAGCTGGAGAATAAATATTGAGCATTCCCAACTTGTGCACGAGAAACATGAATTGTGCTCCATTTAGACCGTTAGGAAAAATGACTGCCAACTGATCATGAGTTTGAATAAAGGGAATACAAATATTGCCTTTCTTGAGATGGTCTTTGATAAAGTGACAATCAATTTTCACATGCTTAGTTCAATCATATTGGATTGGATCATGTGCAATACTGATGGCGGCTTTGTTGTCACAGTAAAGGCTCATAAGCTCTTTTATGTAAAATCTTAGTTCGGATAACAACAATTCCAACCACAATGATTCACAAATGCCATGAGCCATAAACCTAAATTCTGTTTCAGCACTTGACCAGACGACCACTAATTGTTTCTTACTTTGCCATGTGACTAAGTTCCCACCAATGACGGTGTAGTATCCAGATGTAAACCTATGATCTGTGAGTGATCCAGCAAAATCAGCATCAGTATAAATCTCCACACAGTTATGACCATGCCTTCGGTATAAGATGTCCATTCCTGGGCAACCCTTTAAGTATCTAAGAATCCAGTATACCGTCCCCATATGTTCTTGCATTGGTGCATGCATGAACTGACAGACAACACTTACAGCATATGTGATGTTAGGATGAGTAAGGGATAAGTAGATGAGGCGGCCCACCAATCTTTGAAATCTCCTAGCATCAATAAGTCTTTCGCTATCATCTTCTTTTAGTCTATAGTTTACTTCAATTGGTGTGGCATTTTTTTAATTTGCAAACCTTCCCGTTAGCATACATCATTCGAAAACCTGGTGGAGTGACCATATATACTTCTTCCTCTAAGTCTCCATGTAGGAAAGCATTCTTGACATCAAATTGAAAGAC
>JAOXJP010232476.1:0-10463 GCA_025762735.1 Platanus orientalis | reverse complement strand
TTTATTAATTTCAAAAGTAAATAATAATGTATCTCTCTGGGTTTATATAACCCACGATCAACCCTAATCCATATCCAGATATAACTTGTAAAATTTAAAACAACTCCCTATAAAACTCTAATTCCTACCTAAACCCCTCAATTCCTAATTACATTCCAAGACATAAAAAATTAAAATTAAAATTAAATAACTAAACGTCTCCAACACCTTTACTCAATCCATTGGGCTGGCCTGGATCTCCTCCCCCTTTGATAAATCCACCAAGCTCCATTGTGTGGGCTGATGTCCTCATCACTTACCCTATAGCTTGCAGCAGCCATAGTGATCAAATCTATGACTAGTACTCCTCATTTTATGTGAAGTTCTTGGAATTCACATCTAAGAGCTACTCTTAACAACAGATATTGCCTGCGACTGGTATAACCCAGAATTTTCAGTTCATAATTTGATTGAATTCAAGTCCCAGGTCATCTGGCTAATGATCAGTTTGATCAAACTTGGTTTCTGTGATTGACAAATATAGTAATAAGTCCCAGTTTACCATCTGTTTGAAGCCAGTTTCTGATCTGACATCAGTCCAGATTTGACCTGATATTCCTTTTATAAGCCCTGAATTCAGCATTCTTTTTTTGATCTTTTACCGCCCTGGTAGTATCTCCAAAATTTTGCAACTAACCCACACTCTTACCCCTGGTTTGAAATCCCAGTAGATCCTAATATCAGCCCAGATTCATTTTACCAAACCCTTCTTCTAGTTACCTGTTTGATCCTGTCTTCTGAGTCTACCCAGGCCACGAACCCCTACATCAATCCTATTACACCTGCTGTTTCAAACATAATCCTATTGGCAGACAGCCAGTGCCTTAATCAACATAAACTCCATAAAAACTCCATTGTTAGACTGCTGCCTACCCCTGAACGGAACTTATTAACTCCTCATTGATCTCAGATTAGCTCTACACAGCCCACCACAAACCTCATAGTTTGATTACAACATTGTCATAGTTCCCAGGTTGTTTAACTACATCCAACAGCCTTTTCTTGGGTGGTGCTGCATCAAACAGACAACATTAGTTCAAGCTAAGGTTGTTTAGTAGCCTTCTGATGAGGATATCTTGCGATGTGGTAAGTTCAGAGTGTACCAACGCCGGAGGAGGGTCCCAGTGAGCCTCTACATGGCCTAGAAGCCATTTCAAGTCCATAATTTCAATCAGGGACAGATTCAGTTGAGTTTTGAACCATTTGCAATTTCAATGTGGGGCCCACTTTCCCATGATTGTGGAGCCACAGGTGGACACTATCAGCAGAGGAAATGTGGTGACACTTATTTTTATATTTTGGTCCTTTATTTTCTGTTTTTTAAGTGTTTTTATATGTTCTAGGATTTTCCCCATGTTAGGGGCATATTTGTAATTTTCTATTTTTTTAGGGAGTTAGTTGCAAATAGGGATTTATCCCCTTTTAGTACTCTTGATCGAGTACATCTAGTATAGTCAACCAGCAGTTAGTTTCATATTTGGTTTTGGTTTTATTTTCTTGTGTAACTTTGATTTGGAGTCTTTCTTCTTTTATACAAATAAAGAGAGGTGAGGTCGACACCCACAGCTGGAATTTATGTTTTTTTCATAGGGCTTTACAACTTCAACCAGGCGGCAGACTTAGCTCACCCATCCAAAGAGTTTAAATCAATCATACCCAATTGGCCAGCAAATCTGTTCAGAAAAAAAATCAAGAAGTTCTAAAAGAAAATCTGCCCAGATTTTCCAGCAAGCATTCTAACTGTGGACTTGGTGTTTTATTAAAGGCATACATATTTTATATCATGCAGCTGGCCTAGATGACCCTTCCATAGAGTTTTGAATTTTCACCAAGAAGTCTGTATGGCAGATTGGGTATTCTCTCTTCTTTTTGAAAATTTAAAGAAAGCCCTTTTCTTCTATTATATTACATAGAATGGCTTGCTTATAATTTTCTTTAAGGAGTGAGCAAGTTTAAGTTTAATTGTTTAAAACTTGAAGAAAGACCTTGCTTTGGGACACTTAATTTTATGTTATGAATTTTGGGCCTTCCAAGTGTTTGATTAATTGTCTAAGTGGAGTTTTGGCACTTGTTCTACATCATTTTTTGTACCAGTGCCAGGTTACATCTAGCTTCATCTAAGTGTAATCCTATCCACCTTAGTGCAGTCTAGGAGTTAACCCGCATTCTAGTAGTCTTTACTTAGGCATTGCATTGCATCATCCCCTTGCTGTTTGCACACTTGTTCATTCATACCTTGTGCATCATATAGAGAACTGTAGGTGGCTGATTTCTGTCCAGCAGTACCCTTAAGAGTCTCCCATCTTACCTTAGATAGGTAGCACACCCCTTTCAGTTGTACCAGTGCATGCCCACAAGGTCCGGGCTTGATTATCATTTAAAAATGGCTGACAACTCACCTGATTGGCAAATAGCTATTGAATGATTGACCCAAGAGATGCATAATCTGAGAGATGAAGTGAGAATCACAAGTGAAGAGGTGTAGAGCACAAACCAGAGGAGGAATGAAAACTATAGGAGGGAAGGTTCAGCTCTAGGGGACCCCGTAGAGATCGGAACAACCCTCCACTTAATGAAGTCCAACAAGGTGACTATGATGATGTGTCCATGAGGTCTGTCAAAGTGGAATGATATCAAAGGCTTCCTTGAATGGCTTGCAGCTATGGATTCTTCCTTTGAGTGGTACTCCAATGAGCGCAGAGTCAAGTTTGCCAAGATGAAGTTAGTTGGGCCAACTAGACTTTACTGGATAATGTGGAACAACAAAGGTGTTTAAGGCACAAGGATCCAATTGATAGTTGCGATGACACGAAGGAACGGTTGAGAGACAGGTATGTTCCTCTGTCCTACCATTCAGGGTTAGTGGATCCATGAAACTCCATAAAACAAGGCAACTTGTCTATCACGGAGTACATTAACCACTTTGAGGAGCAATATTACTGAGGATCCAACTGCCACGTTGAATAGGTTTAAGTTAGGCCTCTAACCTAAGTTTCAAAGAGAGTTGGTATGTGATCATATCACTAACTTAGATAAGGCCTATAGGCGAGTCCGTGAATTAAAGCTTTACTTGAAACTCAAAGTCCTGCATCCTTTTAAGAGTCGTAGATCTGACAGTAGACCTGGTATACCCCCAAATAAACCTCAATTTGGAGGACAATTTCAGCGTGAACCTCCTAGCAACTAAAAGTCCAACCCACAGGCAGTAGTGAAAGGTAAAGAAGTTGCTGGAGAGCCTCCCAAGACACCTACATTTGGTGAGTGCTTTAGATGCAGAGGTTATGGCAGCTCAGTATTCAAATAAGCATAACAGTCATTTTATAGAGGACACAGGATTAGAGCAATCCGAGCCTAAAGAGGAGGCATGTACAAAGGACCCTGAGAACAAGACTTGTCCAAGGTATGAGACTCCTAGTGAGGACAATGAGATAGATGGTGAGGATGGACATGTATGCTACCTTGGTGGCTAATGATTATACATCTGCTCAAGACATCCCACTATGGGTTGTGAGGTGCACTCTCACACAACCCAAACCCGAGGATGATTAGCACAAGACTAGCATTTTCTATACTTACGCCAAGTCTGGTGAGAAGACCTGCAAGCTTATCATAGATAGTGGAAGCTAAACCAATGTAATATCTATAGTTTCAAGTATCGACATGACACCAGCGAAACTTACCGATACGTTTCCATTTCCATGGGTTCTGATACGAAACCAATATGTAGTTTTAAAACTACATGTTTCAATAATATCATCTTCATGTCTCATCGATACCATGTACTTTTTGTCCATAAAATGTTAATTTTTGAAGGGTATTAATGGAAACCCATTGATACTGTATCGAAATCAAAGGAAACTAATGTCAACCTTTATAGAATCCATTGTCCATCATTTTTGTAGTTTAAAAAATCTTGATTTATACTAATATATACAAATTCAAAGGTTCCATTTGATAAAAAACCGCGATTTCACTTTGGATCGAAATCGAAATTGAGAACTTTGGTAAGTGCCAATTAATAACTCATTGAAAGCTAGATTTTTTATATATTGCATATTAACAACCGAATCTCCACATTCATTGAGTTAGATTTTTTTTATAAATTAGTAAACAATATAAATCGAAAATCAGACCAAATACACATGGTTTGGTTTGGTTTGATTATATTTATTTAATTATAAAATAATAAAAACATTAAAAATTGTATTAAAAAAAAGTAAATTAAAGAGAATAAGAAAACATTTAGTTTCTGTCTTTCTATCTTCCAATGTTATACAATAATTTTTTATTATTTCTCATGTGCATGTAATGAGGGTATCAGTTCTCAACCACCACCATAAATGATTGTTTTACACATGTAATGATACATATGTATGTATTAGCGTTTATTCTATCATTTCTTGAAGTTTCATCTAAAGTTTCTAATGTTTTCATAAAGTTTCCATGGTTTCCATGATTTTTACATGGTTTCCACGATACGTTTCCGGTTCAATGGAGATCAAAACCAAAACTGAAACTTCGAACCTTGGTGGTATCCACTAGTGCTTTAATAAGCTTGGACTCAAACTAGAACCACATCCTCACCCCTACAAGGTTATATGGATTAATGCAACTTCTATCCCAGTATCCCAGATGTGTCAAGTTCCTATAGAGTTATTCTCTTATAAAGACACCATTTGGTGTGATGTGATCCCTATGGATGTTGGACATGTCATACTGAAAAGGTGCTGACTGTATGACTTAGATGTCACATTGTATTGTAGATTCAATACATGTGTATTCGAGTTGAAGGGCAAGAAAATCAAGTTGATTACAAGAGCACCAAAGGATGAGCTTGAGGTGAAGGAATAAACAAACAAGGGTAAGAGCGTCAACCCTTCACACCATTGACTCGAAAGAGTTCGAGTAAGAGATCAAGGATGAAGCTATGGTATTTATTGTGGTCACTAAAGAGGCTTCTCCTAATTCTTCTATTGAGAACTCTCCATAGGTAAAGACTATCTAAAAGGAGTTTAGCGATAAGCTCCCTGAGGATTTACCTAACGATCTTCCACCTATACGTGACATACAAGACGCTATTGATTTAGTCCGAGGAGCTATGCTACCTAACCTACCCCACTTCACAAAGGATTCGTTAGAAAGAGCATAAGCCCATGTGACGTGCCTACACTCCTCACACCCAAGAAAGACAGGTTATGGCGTATTTGTATGGAGAGCAAGGCAATCAATAAGATCACGGTATGCTATAGGTTTCCCATCCCACGGTTAGATGACATTGTAGACATGATGCTAGGTGCCATTATCTTTTCCAAGATAGATATCAAGAGTGGTTACCATTAGATTCGCATATGACTTGGTGATGAGTGGAAAACCACCATCAAGACGAAGGATGGGTTGTATCAGTGGCTAGTTATGCCTTTTGGACTGTCTAATGCTCCTAGCACGTTCACGAGGATCTTGATTCAAGTTCTAAGGCCATTCATAAGGAAGTTATTGGTAATGTGCTTCGATGATATTCTGATCTATAGTACTACCAAAGAACAACATCTAGACCACTTAAGAAATGTGTGTGATCTCCTGAGAACGGAGAAACTATATGAAAACCTAAATAAGTGTGTTTTTTTGACTTCTTAGGTCATCTTCTTAGGGTTTGTAGTGTCATATGAAGAAATGTCCCACAACCCTAACAAGGTCAAAGCTATAGTTGAGTAGCAAGCATAGTTTTGAGAACCGGACCGGATCGGGTGGTCTGACCTGGTTAGACCTGAACCGGTACTATAAACGGTTCTCTAAAGGCTTAAAACCATGATTTTCTAAAAACCGAATATAACCGGCAAAATCAATGAAAACCAGCCGATTTTTTAAAAACCCAGTTCTAATAAAACCAACCAGTTTTTTTAGCAAATTATGAAGAAAAAATCTAAAAATGTGTCTTTTCACATTCAATCCCACTTTCCATGAATTGTTTTATTTTTTGGTATTTTTTAATATTTTTTGGTATGTAAAAAATTTGAAACTCAATCATAAGCCTTATAATGTATAATGAATTGTTTTATTTTTTGGTATTATATTACATTTTGCTTATGGTTAAGCAAACCATGGTTAGATCATGTAAACCAATGGTTGAACTTGGTTTTACCTGAACCGCCCACTTTACCGGTTTGACGGTTGGTCCGGTTCTCAAAACTATGATAGCAAGCATCAAAGAATATCCATGAGGTTAGAAGTTTTCATGGTCTTGCTACCTTTTATAAGCAGTTCATTTGACGTTTTAGTTTTGTGATGGCTCTCATTATAGATTGCATCAAGAAAAGGGAGTTCAACTGGACTAAAGCCGCAATTAAGGCTTTTGAGGAGATAAAGTCAAAAATCAACTTTCACTCCTGTCATGCACCTTCTAGACTTTTCTAAAAACATCGAAGTAGCGTGTGACACATCTGGTGTTGGTATACGAGGAGTCTTAATCCAAGAGGGCCATCCAATAACTTACTTTAATGAAAAGTTGAATGATGCCAAATATAAATATTCCACCTATGACAAGGAGTTCTATGTGGTAGCACAGACGTTAAGATATTGTAGACATTATCTATTGTAATAAGAATTCATCTTATTATCTAACCACGAAGCTTTAAGATATTTAGGTTCTTAGAAAAATCTTACTCAAAACACGCCAAATGAGTTAAGTTTCTTTAGAAGTACATCTTTATGCTCAAACACAGAGTTGCTGTGGAGAACAAGGTAGCAAATGCATTCATTGTAAGTAAAAATGACTAGGTTCAAAAGGTTAAAAGAGGAGTATGAAACTTGCCTAGACTTAAGGAAATCTTTATATGCTTAAAGAGTGAATCATCGATAAGTGTTTTTTATCACACCTTACCAGATGGGTATCTCTTTAAACGTGCTCGTTTGTGTATTCCCCGCACTTTAGTGCGTGACTTCCTTGTCTGGGAGTTACATGCATGAGGCATGACAAGCCATTTTGGTCGAGACAAGACCATTGCTCTGGTAGAGGACAGATTTTATTGGTCAAGCTTAAAGAGAGATGTAGCTAAAATTGTAGAGCAATGTCGTACTTGTCAGCTGGCAAAGCAACAGAAACTGTAATCTAGATTGTATACTCCCTTACCAGTTCATCACTCATTGGCAGGATGTGAGCATGGATTTTGTGTTGGGCTTACCTATGACATCTAGGAAGCACGATTCCATCTTTGTAGTAGTGGACCGTTTATTAAAAATGGCCTATTTCATACCATGTAATAAGACCTCGGATGCGTCTAACATTGCCAAATTATTTTTTGACAAGGTTGTCAAGCTACATGGACTTCCAAGCTCCATAGTGTCTAATAGAGATGTCAAGTTTGTGAGTTACTTTTGGAAGACACTATAGAAGATGATGGCTACTTACCTCAAGTTCTCATCTGCATATTAGCATTAGACTATGGACAAATTGCTATGGTGAATAGGAGTTTAGGTACTCTCCTACGTTGTTTGGTAGGAGAGCATCTTAGGTCATGGGATACGATTTTGTCTACTGTTGAGTTTGCATACAATAATTCTGTCAACAGGACCACAGGTACGAGTCCATTTGAGATTGTCACTGGTTATAAACATAGGACACCTATTGACCTCATTCCCATTTCAACTACCCATAAACCTTATAAGTCTGCATATTCGTTTTCACAACATATTCATTCATTGCATGAAGAGATCCACAAGAAAATTATTCTTAGCAATGAAAACTATAAATGGTTGGCTAATTCTCATTGAGTGCATCGAGAGTTTCACAAAGGAGATCAGGTGATGGTACGATTTAAGCCTAAGCGATTCCAGTCTGGAGTTGCTCAGAAACTACATGCATGTAGTTCAAGATCATATAAAATTTTACAAAAGGTAGGATTGAATGTTTATGTTATTGATATGCCTTCTAACTTGGGGATTAATTCAACATTCAATGTTAAAGGCCTAGTTCCATACCGTTCCATTATTTCTCTTTTTACAGACACAGAGACACGGGTTGTACAACATACCCCACCTATTCCACCATTACCATCTGTGAAACAGAGGTAGTAGAAGACATCCTGGATGAGGAAACAATTTCCACTCGACATAGTGGCTACCAGCACTATCTTGTCAAATTGAAGGGTAGGCCATTGATTGGCAGTTCATGGCCAACACAAGATGAGCTCCAACAGATTGATCCTAACATTTTAGAACGGCACTAGAGCTTTGTTTCGCCATAGACGAATCCTTCTTAAATGTGGGAAGTTGATGAGAACATCTCTCCACATGGCAAATTTAGAGTGTACCAGCACTGGAGGGTCCTAGTAAGCCTCTACATGGACTAGGAGCCATTTGGAATCCATCACTTCAACCGGAGACTGATTTCGTTGAGTTTCAAGCCACTTGCAATTTTCAAGGCATGTGGGGCCTACTTTCCCATGATTGTGGGACCACATGTGGACACCATCAGTAGAGAACCTGTGATGACACTTTATATTTATGTTTTGGTCCTTTATTTTCTAGTTTTAAGGTGTTTTTATATGCTTTAGGCTTTTTCCCATGTTACGAGCATATTTGTAATTTTCTATTTTTTCAAGGAGTTAGTTGCAAATAGGGATTTATCCCTTTTTAGGACTCTTGATCAAGTACATCTTGTGTAGTTGACCAGCAGTTAGTTTCATATTTGGTTTTGGTTTTATTTCCTTATGTGACTTTGATTTGGAGTCTTGTTTTTATATAAATAAAGAAAGAGGTGGGATCGACACCCACAATCTACTTACAAAAAAAAATTCAAGTCATTGAAAGCTCCTAGCTCTCTTCTCCCCACAGCAGGCTGGTGCTTGCTTGATTTCTCTTCTCTTTGGTACCTACAAAGTGACAAATGTTGGTGATTTCTCTTGCTAAAGATTGGTGATTTCCCCAGGTATTTCCTTTTATCCTTCTTCTTCTTGCTCTTCTTCTTTTTTTGCTCTTTCTTTTATTGGTTTTGCATCCAAAGTTTGCTGCCCCTTTACAGAACCCACTTCCTTCACCATCTTCTTTTTCCCACTCCGTCTCCATACGATCTGACCTACCCTAACACCTCTTCTTTGCTTTCCTATAAACCTATTACCCTTTCCCTTATGTTTCCTTCAACATAAACCACTCCCAAACCTGTTTGGTCAGTCCCAAACCCATACAAAACCCAGAAAAATTTGCGAAAACCATCCTAAATCAAGAACCCCTGCCAGAATTTTTCCAGCACACTTCTTGGCTGGAGTTTATGTTTTTTTCATAGGGCTTTACACCTTCAACCAGGAAGCAGACTTAGCTCACCCATCCAAAGAGTTTTGATTTGTCAAAAAAAATCAAAACCAATCAATCATACCCAATGGCCAGCAAATCTGTTCAGAAAAATTCAAGAAGTTTTAAGAGAAAATCTGCCCACATTTTCCAGCAAGCATTCTTAGCTTGGACTTGGTGTTTTATTAAAGGCATACATTTTTATATCATGCCGCTGGCCTAGATGACCTTTCCATAGAGTTTTGAATTTTCAAAACTCAAGATCCATGCCAAGAAGTCTATAAGGAAGGTTGGGTTTTCTCTCTTCTTTTTGAAAATTTTAAAGAAAGCCATATTAAATAGAAGGGTTTGCTTATAATTTTCTTTAAGGAGTAGGCAAGTTTAATTGTTTAAAACTTGAAGAAAGCCCTTGCTTTGGGACACTTAGGTAGCGTTTGGATAAAATTATAATTGACTTTTGACTTACAGGGTTTGATCCATCAAAATTTTCGCATAAGTCAATGGCTCAGTTTATCTGGTAAGTTGTTGGATCCCAACTTAAAAATAAGTTGATTCTTTACTCTCTCCTTATAACTTGTGCACAAGTAACTTTTTAATTTGCAAACCACACGCAAAAACAAAGGGACTTGTGACTTCTGGAGTGCTAGAAGTCAGAAGTTGTTAAAAATAAGTTTATCCAAACGCAATCTTAATTTTATGTTAAGAATTTTGGGTCTTCCGAATGTTTAATTAATTGTCTAAGCGGGTTTTGGCACTTGTTTTACATCACCTCCACTCCACCAGTATCTCTCATTCTTCAATTCAAATCTCCTAGAGAAACCTTAGGCAAATTTATTCCCACGTAAGAATATGAAACCTGATTTTTTAAACATTCAAAGCATGGTCAATACTAGGGGTGTCAATGAGCTGAGCTGAGCAAGCATGGTCAATACTAGGGGTGTCAATGAGCCGAGCTAGCTCAGCTCAGCTCAGAGCTTGGCTTGTCATGAGCCTCATTTTAAGCTCATCGAGCCAAGCCTGAGCCAAGCTTCACTAAGCTCAGCTCACTAAAAGCTTGGTTTGGGTAATTATATATATATATATATATATATATATATATATATATATATAGAGAGAGAGAGAGAGAGAGAGAGAGAGAGAGA